>VCRD01000388.1:254403-277083 GCA_006783055.1 Trinorchestia longiramus
ACTGCTGTCACAACCAAGCACTGCTGTCACAACCAAGTCATGCTGTCACAACCAAGTCATGCTGTCACAACCAAGTCATGCTGTCACAACCAAGTCATGCTGTCACAACCAAGTCATGCTGTCACAACGAAGTCATTGTGTTACGCAACGAAATCGTTCTTTTCCAGACACGAGCACCAAAATCTACTCGACTTTTCCCCTCACCCAAAAAAATTGTTGTGCGTCCCTAACCAAGTCTTAGTAGCATGCAACACTGCAGGACTGAATGGAAATTTGAAATTTTTCGAGAGATTTATTACTCTTCTTACCATACAATAACTACGTCTCTAATTTACAGAACCTTGAATAAAACTGAAAATGCTCTCACCTCCTTGCAAGCTGGCAAAATCTAACAGTGATGAACAAATGCTAGTGCATGCAAATCTTTTACATAATCATGTGACACCAGGATGAAGGCTCAACTGAGTTGCTATGAAGACAAAAGCAGATTAAATTGTTCATGGTGTTTAGATTACACGACATAGAATGCGGCGAAGATTCGTTATAGACCAGTGTCAGAAAACAATTTAATTCCATGACTGATTTTACAAATACAGAAAAGAAATACGTCGTCTATTTCTGGACGTAAATAACAAATAGAGAAATAAACACGCGTAAAAAAGTATTTCTATTTATAAACCATCACAACTTAATTGCTCTTTCATTACCTCATTTGAGTACTTTGGTGAGTAGTAACGAGTATTTCTTGCAAATATAAGCTCACGCACTTTTTTACACAAAACGATAAGTTACATTATCAAAAGTTTCTCGTCAAAAAGTATAGCGGGAGACACTCAAACCTGCTCCAAGTAACGAGAGCCGCAATGAAAAGTTACACCACACTCCCCTACTGCTAGACGAACACTAAGTCAAAGTCATACCTGGGACTTGAGCCTGGGGCCCAGCTGGGCAGCAAAGGTAGAAAATTCGGAATCTCGGAGGCCACAATTGCCACTGTCTCCACCTGGGTTTTAAACCCAGATCTATTCTGTACATTCGGGATAATTCTGAACTTTCTACAGTGTTCACTGTTCAGGTGTTCATGCAAAATTTACTAGTTCAAAGCTCTAGCTTCCCTTACATGACTTTGCATGGACGTCATTATCTGCTATCACATGTCAATTGAATGGGGCAAAATCATTGGCAGCTGATGTTCTAGTAACCAAAGCAAATCAAAACGTATGAAGTCTTATAACCACTGTTGTAGGACGCGCATCGTCAGGACGCTTTCCAATCCCACGTCTGGCTAGTCTCCTCTAAGTTTTCCTATTTCTTGAGACGCATACTTGAATTCTGAAGACGCATACTTGGAAAAAAATCAGACGAGAAAAAGTTCTTCAGTTTGTACTAAATATTCATATACATGAGAGATTGAAGATGCCACAAGTAATTATTAAAAATTACACTCCTAACTTTTCTATCAACATACTCGTATAAATCGATCATTTTTTCAGTCTAAAGTTAGCATTTGTTAACAAAGATTTACTAAGAAGTTCTCGCGTCATAACCCTTAACACATTCATTGTGGTGTGACCCACCGGTGGGTCACTCAGGATAGGTTCTGTAATTTTTTCAAAGCTTTCTAGTGACTGTATGTACAAAGAAAAGATTTGCACCGGCTAGGCAACCGCAATGAATGTGTTAATTTTGAAAACCAATCACCTCATCGTAGTTGGAAACGCTCGTAGGGGCATAACACAGGATGAATACACACTGATCTATCCAAAATGATTCATTGATAAATGATTCAGTGTGCTGCTGTGTACGCACTTAATGATCCAAAGAATTCAACATTCACAAATCGTGTACACATTTCGGACAGCAGCAGTGTTGCCATCACGGGACATCGATTTCAAGATATTCACAGGTAACGTGAGAAAATTCTATAATAAATTCGTTTTGTATGATGCGGAGGCCCCCGGGAACGGCCTCATGCATCCTCGAGTCGTGTGCCAAGTATCATAGTATTGAAAACTTAAATTCTCTGAAAAGTTTAGCTAATTAGCTTTTAAACTCTGACGCAACGAAACAGTATAAAAATTATTTTACGGCAACACAAACATAAAAATCGTTCGTAAAGATTCACATCAGAACTAGCATGCATGCAAGTTCTAATTAATTAGTGGACTTGCGTATTTGCAAAGGCGCAAATTGATATAAGTGTGATGTGACACGTTTTATTTTGAGTGTGTTTGCCGAGCATTGATCAGATATGGACACACCACAACAAAACTGCTGTTTATCTCGATAATTCCCACGATTAAATCAGTTTCGTTAGTAATCCTTTAAATATTTGTATCATCCTCGTAAACGACAACAATTTCTGTTCTTCTACGAACTGAAACGAGAACACCTGCAAGGTTCTGAGAGTACTCATCTTATTTATTTTTCTACATTAGACTTTCTTGACACAGAGATTGCTGAGCTGGAACGATTTAGTTATCAGCGAACAAGTAAACCTTGCAAAAATCACAGATTGTACCTGACTGATGTTCAAATAGTGATTGGCATTGCCTTCTTTGAAATAATATAATAATAATAATAAATAAATAAACTTGCTAAGGTCAACTTAAAAAGTGAAAATGCCGTTGCTGTGCTGGTAGCTGTACGCTACTTCACTGATAAGGAACACAACGGGACTAAAGTTTTACGTTTTAATACGAGGCTCCTTCCTGAAGCTAGAATTTTGATTTTACTACCAAAAATTCCCTTTACAAATTAAAATTTATGTTTTAATGAAATGTCATCCTTAAAGACAAAAACAATTGTGCCTGTAAAACGGTTCTTTGAAGAGAATTGTGATGATTAATTCTGATTGACACAACAAGGACAGAGACTGTGTTCTGGATACTGCATGCTGCTGCAGCCAATACAAACACCACAATGAAGATACTGATTTTCTTAGTTGTCATACAATCATATAAAAACAACAAATTCTGGCTGCACTATGTAACTAAATCCTACTCGATAACAAATTGTAACCTCCTAGACTAATTTTCGAATTTTCGAAATTTTCGAAATTTTCGAAATTTTCAGAGTTAGGATACGTGACAGTATTATTTAGTTTGCATGGGCTGAAACAGAACGAATAGTATTCCTAGTGATTACAAATTAAATGTTTGTGGGTTGATCTCTGTAGTGGTTCAAATATATAAGTGCTAAACAGGACTAATTTCAGTTGAACGCTGCTTGTACATAAATACTTGGTAGGTAGGCTTTTGCAAACTCATAGTTCGCGAGAATGCTATCATTTACTCCAATATTATTAATTTTTTTGAGGGGGTTTTCACGCACCAACATTCATATACATCGTAAGATGAAGAACATGATGCCAGGAAATTCCAAAACGATGCCACGCATCACTTGGAGCCTGTGCATCACTTGGAGCCTGTGCATCACTTGGAGCCTGTGCATCACTTGGAGCCTGTGCATCACTTGGAGCCTGTGCATCACTTGGAGCCTATGCATCACTTGGAGTCTGTGCTGCATCATTTGGAGTCTGTGCATCACTTGGAGCCTGTGCTCAACATGTGAAGTTCATTAAGCGTCCTGTAAAACATGTTTTAGCAGCACATGGCGTGCAAAGACACTTTTAGCGCAAGTGTTCGTATGTAGAAGACACCTGATGTGATGCTTGTCTTTGTACACTTGAGTCATCGTGTAGTACGAGGAGGCTGGATAATCTTTTTCATTACATATACAGAACGCGGCACAATAACTTCCTTTTTTTCAAAGCAAAGCGCTTTGAAAATAGGAAGTCATGTTGCCGCACCCTCTATCATAACAAAACTTATACAGTTCATCACAAGGCTCACAAGAATGTGACGTCACACGAATGTCAAAGAGATTGACGATGCTTTATATGAAGATGCTTCCAGTGACGTCTACTGAATGAAACCTCATCAATTTATATTTATTGCTTTCTCCTGCGTCATCAACATCATCTGGTAAGGAAAGAAAATTTAAGCTGAAACACGTGTTATTTTTTTCTGCATGGGATGCCAAAACTTCCCCTGCGTACAATTTTTTCGTCACTGTTAAAAGTTAATTCATACTCAAGTATATATAAAATCAAGCACACAATGTTTATCATACCACCTTACTATGAGCTCAACTTGACGCCTCGTAGTGTGTCTTACACAAACTGAACATATTAGTGAATTTCATCAATTTCGTTCCAATGATCACTTGTTGGAAATGAACTTTATTGGAAATATACGTTTTTGTTTGTTTTGTTTGTTTGTTTATTTGTTTGTTTGTGTATAAAATAAATCTATTTCTGTAATTGGAATAAATTTACACGTTCTTCAGAAATATTTTTGCTCACTCGATGCTAACTGCTAGTTCTTTTCTTAATTAAAGAGCATTACTTGCTAACAGGCCGCTTATAGCTATGCGTGTAGGCCCACCATGGTTATGGCCTAAACTAGGAAATGGTTTTCAAGGAAAATTTGTCCACAATGCCAAGGCTGTTGCAGATAACGGATGCAATGCGTGCATTGAGCGCTATTTATCTGGATTATCAACTCAATTCCTGTCCATAAAGCTCGTCTCTGCTATCATTATAGGTACAATATTGACGGCTTCATTGTAATTCTAAGGAAAACTCGGCCTCTGTCACAGGCCTCATAGAACTCAACCAAAAAAAGAACAATGAGGTGGCCTTATTTTTTTGCCGTCAGCTAATTTCTCTCGAAGCTGAGAGACATAAGGTGTGAAATATTCCAATACTTTGAAAGCTAGCAATGCTACACCGGATACCCGCAATGACCTGACATAGTTTACTGAGTTTCCTGACGTATATGAGTGGTCAATTAATATCTGTGTAGGCATCAAAAGAAGATATAGGCAATTTTTATGATTTTCATTAATATATATATATATATATATATATATATATATATATATATATATATATATATATATATCACTTCCATTCTGTATCTTATCTACCGATAACATGGCCCAGATAGTACCCGTTGAAATTCCTTGGTTTGAAAGGGATCAAATTAAAAATCTATGAAATAAAATATATTTTTTAGCTGTAGCCGTTGTACTATCAAAATCTGAACATTTTCCATGAATATATGCAGAACTTACATTATGTATCTTATACTGATAACATGGAAGTGTCAGACAGAAGACTAATCCTTGAACGTGGAAACTGCTTCGCAAAGCCCGCGTCCACTGGCAAATCAAACGAAAAAAATTCAGTAAAAAAACACGTGAATTTATTTATTATTATTGACGGGTGCAAGTTATCACACATTGCAAAGTTGACATCCATTACGCAGCAGCATGACGGGGCTCACGAGAAGCACAGTTTGAGACTAGGTGTTGAATATCTGAGTGTTCAAAAGTAACATCTGTGAAGCAACACCGGACTCGAGTTTGGGGCAAAACTTCACATGTGACTGGACACACCTGCGTTCATTGAGATCGCTTATAACGCATTGCATTGCATCAAAATTCTGCGTTGGAACTCACACCTCGCTAGCATTCCTCTTATGGTATTACCTGTAGTAAATTGTATTGTATAATTCACGTACAATTTCTTGCTGCATGTGATTCTCAATCGTTCGTCTTATGTGTGTTTGTTAATTCCATTTCAGTCTGTGATTCAAATAAATCACCACTTTCTTCAATTACTTTCAGGGGATGAGCTGACATCTATATTTCACAGGTTTACGGCTGTATTTGCTACTTCTCATGCTTCCTAAATTTTTTACTGTCACTTATCGAGAATACGTTCCAAAATGTGGACACACCATGTCGACACAGCTCGTGTCTTTGATATTTATAACCAAGTGAACAGCAGAAAATGTTTGTTACGACTAAATGTTTATGAAGTGTTCGAGAGCTTCGTCTTCTAAATAATTTATTTAATCATGAAAGTTCATGTGATCAGGAGTCCAGCGAGGTCATTAATAAGCCCTGTTTCTCAAGTTTTTAATGCAACGTGTAGAATAGAATAGAGTAGAATAGAATAGAATAGAATGAGGCTATGGGAACGAACCTTCGGGCCCATTCTTGGGTCGGATAATTACTTCGATAATTATTCGGTTGTTTTATCCAAGTCCCATGCCGTATTTCTAGCCGCGTCAACCATGTCGGCAGCGGGATTCGAACCCGGGTCTTTCCGCTCGCAAGCAGATTCGCTCACCAGTCGACCAAGCTGGTGATAAATCGACCAAGCTGGTGTAGTGTAAATGATAAACCTGATTTTTTACGTATAATAACTATGATCAAATACCCAAGCTTTGAAGTACCTAAACGTCCTGTTTGGATACATCAAACGTACCTAAACAGGGTAAGTTCAAAATATGTACAATTTATTTTCCGGGGATAGTGTTTTTTCCATACAATTTTATCCCTGTAGATTAAATGCGCACATATGAGGGTTTGATCCATATTTTATTTATGATTACTTCCACGACGATAAACAGTATGCAGATAATGAATCTTACATTGGGAAAAATTTGCCTTCTATCAGGAAAGATCCCTGAAACCTGCAGAGTTCATGAAATAGATGATATTGTTGTGAATAAGTTATACATAACACGTAACTTTAACACAGATTCATTGACGAGCAAATACAACCATGTGCAGGTTCAAACATTAAAAAATGTTCGTAACTAAGCATCCAGATTGTTGATTTTGTTGGATATGTCGAAAAGAATCCATCCCCTGAACACTATCTGTCAATGCAGATTTGTACACATGGACAAAATTTCAACAGATGGATACTGTTAAAGAAAATAAGGAAAAAAGAGAGAAGGCCAAAATGCTTATATGTAATAAAAGGGATACATAAATAATGAAACATTGGATTTTCGAATGCATTATTATTAAAACTTTGATCAATTGCAGAAAGACATTGATTGATAGTATGATATCACAAACTGTGTTCATGTTTTCATAAATAAAAGAAATGAAAAATGAAAGAAAGGCACATGATCACTGTTTGTAAACATTTTAAGGGGTTCTACCATCGATAATTAAAGTGTATGTGAAAATATATGACATTAATCACGAGAGTGCAGTTTCTACATCAAACAGTCATTCCTCAGAACACGGGAGACAGGTGAGGGCGCAGAGGGAATTAATTGTATGACACGTAATAGGAAGGTTGTAAGATTTGTTGGGCTCTAATGCCTGATTATTCATTATACTGTTCACTCCTTTGATAAGCCAGAAAGTGTTTCGGTGGACAGCTGTGTTCCTGCGCATGGCACGAATGAACTTCGTTTGTCTGTTAATAACCTCTTCTAAGGAGTAGCAGTGATATCGGTTAAAAAACTTATGGAAGTTTTATAATATGAATCCGTAGCATACACAACGTACATAAACATTGTTTTGAATCAAAACTTAATTGTTTTTAAATTAACAAATGGTAATTAACTTGATGATTTGGTGGAGGGGAGATAGCTATTTGCCACTACAGAAGTTGAGTGGGGAGCATCCCAAATTGTTACGAGGAAGACCCGGGTTCAGAACCCGTAGCCGTCTTGGTCAGTTTCTGCCTAATCATCGGTTAACGAAAGACACGGCCTGGCTTCTTCGACGAAATACACTTAGAATTAAAATTTCATCAAGCTCATCGAAGCGCCTCTGTAAAGTTTGGTTGTGCTTGGTTGTAGCCTCTACTTCATATTGCAGCACAGAGGACGGGAACAGTCTCTAGCAGTATCATCACTAGTCATAATATGTTAGTATTAATAATAGAAATGCAATTTATATGCACAACATACTTCGTTAGCAATAAAGGTTCTTCGAGTGTTAACCGGAATTTTCAGGATCTTTGGCACTGATTTTAGTAGCTAATTCAACGCCAGTGTGTAGCAAGCGAAAAATTTGAACAATAGCTTAACATAAACACTAAATCATAGCAAATAAGATAAATCTTGTTATGAGGCCTAATAATAAATCTTCGCAATGAAAAATGAACATGTAATTCATGAATAATGCAAAGAAAAGTATGAAAAGCCAAATTTTTAATTCACTATACATATGTAAATGCTTTTCATAATTTTAATCAGTTTGAACGAATATATATCACCATTTATAAAATTTCTAAACCTATGCATGATCAAAATAAACAAATTTTCGGAAGAATTGATTTTATACTTTGGCCAAAAAAACAGATGTAACAATTGGAATTAGGCGTTATTAAATTAGATCCGCGACAAAAATTATATCTCTGATTTTAAGAACAGCGCATAAACAATGAAAACACTAGTCTGAAACAACAAATTAAATCTGATATTGATACTTTATCCAAGTTTTTAAGTGATTTTGACGTTTGGGCCAGTAGAGGTCCAACATTGCTATGAAGGCGAACTGATTGCGTCGATCGTATCAAACTAAGCATACCTTTCGTCCTCTAGTCAAGACTTCGTATTCTTCGATCTGGGGTATCCTTAAATGTTTTTGTATGCTGTGTAACATAGTATAGAGTTCAATTTCATTTAGGAAAACGTTTAATTTTGGATTTCGTCGAGGCCGTTCACAGCTGTCAAGATGGCGGACCTCAACTTGAATGAAGCTCACACGAATGGGATCAGTGACGACAGAAAGTTTCTTTGCGGGGTGGTTGAAGGTTAGTTTTCTTGGCCTGTAAGTCTGCTTTAAGTTAATATTTAGTTTAGAAAAACTTGCAACTTTGTAATGTGAATTGCATAAATAAATAGCTTTTAGGGGATTTTGTTCCGTCCCTGGTTGACACAAGAGCCGGAGTTACTCCGGTTGTTTGTTTGTGAATTTGTGTCTTCTCAGGAATTTTAATTTCAATATCTTACAATGATTCGAAGATAATGCAATGTGCACACCTAGTTCAGTTAAAGAAGAAAATCTGGGTAAAAGTTTGTGTGCTATAATTATACTACAGAATAGGACTGAATTTATATGTACTATTTTAGACTTGTAAAATAACCTTAAGGTCCTAGTGGTTTCTTTTGATTATGTATTTTTTGATATGATACTAAAATACTTTGACATTTTTGGTTGAAATGGACTAGAGTTAAACTTGGCAACTAAGTTGCTATAACTGGTCTGTCTTAACAACACACAATGCTGTACAGACTAGAGCCTGTGGAGGTGGTATCAGGAGTACCAGTAATATTGACATGTTGTATCAGGAGTACCAGTAATATTGACATGTTGTATCAAAAGTACCAGTAATATTATGACATGTGGTATCAGGAGTACCAGTAATATTATGACATGTGGTATCAGGAGTACCAGTAATATTATGACATGTGGTATCAGGAGTACCAGTAATATTATGACATGTGGTATCAGGAGTACCAGTAATATTATGACATGTGGTATCAGGAGTACCAGTAATATTATGACAGTGGTATCAGGAGTACCAGCATATTATTACAGGTGTGGAATGCAGATGCACAATTACTTCATATAAATGAGATGATGCTGGAGGCAAGAATTGATAAATATAACAAGCAAATTTTGGACAAACTAAACTTGCCAACTATGGTATGGCTAAATGGAATTTAGTATTCTCAGCTGAGTGCTGCACTGCACAGGTTGAAGTGACATTTTATCATCTCTAGTGATAACTTGAGGCTTCAAAATCAACTTCATGGGGATTTCAGCAGCTCACTTGAACTTAGTACTGTTTCATTACAAGGCAGTAATGTTTGTACAAATTTTCTGATTTTGGAGTCTTCTTATGTAGCCAGAATGTTTCTTCTTGATAATACATCAGCCAGTCTCTGCTAACTGAATCTTTTGTAATTGTACTGATGTTTAAGCCAGATCTGTTATCTGTTTAAAGAAATTTCATTCCAATCAGGTATACTTGAAATGTTTTTTTAATTTTTACTGCTAACATCCTAAGACTAGTGATCTGTTAAATTGTTTCAAAAGTTTTAATTTCAGTTTATCAACTTATTGTTCTAATCATAGAATATTTTTTATGCATGACAAAATATTAGCAAGTGGAAAGACTTATTGACTTGTGACATATTATAATAGTTTGGTTTTAATCCACCAGTCATTAGTTGAGCCTTCAAAATCTTGACACACTAGCTTAGATCATATCATCAAATACTTGGCATTCAAGTACCTACGTAGTGCTGTAATGTGTACAATCATTATTTCTTTCTATCACATTCTATATTCAGGATTGCACCATGGGTTGTATGTTGTGCAGGGTTTAAGTTTGATGATGCATGCTTTAGGCTGTAGTAGGTTCATAGTAATGTATGTAACTAGCAGTCAGAGGTGTTGCAGTCTTAAATTGTCAGTGTTTCCTGCAGAAATAATGAGATGCATAAATATACTTGTTTTGATTGAAGCTCTGTTCCAAATCTTTGTAAGTATGCAATCATTAGGACATTACTGAGTAATGTATTGTTGTATTTTTGAGTTATATTTGTTCTTATGTATACAGATAGTTTGCTGGTTTGTATTCATCAAAACAAGAACAATCAGTAATAAATTGAAGTGTTGAAGGATAAAAAGTTGAAGATATTGTTCATCTGGAACCAATTGGCAAAATTCTAAAGTAATCTTGCAAGTGTGTTGGACTGACTTCATAATTCATGTTCTGCATTGAGAAATAAGCGTCATTTTTATTGTTTACATCTGTGATCAAAACTACTTTTGAATTTGATCCAACTTCAATGGGCTTGTGAGAGATTTGAAAACACCTGTTCATAAATTTAGCAAAATTTGGACAAGACCTTTTCAAGATACATGTAATAGAATTGGTGTAATTTTAGCAAGCATTCTACAAAAGTATAGGATCTTAAGTACAAAATTGTATACCTTATTGTCAGTTAAGCACAAAAATATTGTTTACTAATTGGAGTTTCTATTACAGGATTTTATGGCCGTCCATGGACTCCAGAGCAGCGGAAAGACCTTTTCTGCAAGTAAGTGTGTACCTTTAGACAGCAGAATATTATTGCTATCAATGAAATTTATTGTACTGTGTATCATGAATCACTGTGGAGATGATTCATTTTGATGGAAGGAATTTACAGATGAAAAGGTTAATGAGTCATAAATGTAAAGTTTAATGCCTTACGTGGTGTTGTGACTCCAATATTGAGATCAATTGAAAGAATGAGAATAAACCTGTTGGACATGCAATCATTTAGTCTGAATTGCTAGTACCAATCCACATTGATCGACAGTGACAAAAGAGTAGAAACAAAAAAATTGTAATTGTCCAGAAATTTGTGAATAATGCAGATAATATTAGGATAGTGTGAACAAAGCAAGTGTATTAACAGAGTTAAATAAAAATAAGATTAAGTCATGGTGAGAGATGTATTGAAGATAAGACAATGTTTAAACAATTGTATCAATTGAAGGGTGGAAAGCACTAGTGGACTACTTGCATTTTTTCCCACAGGAGAAAATGCAAGTTGTCCACTAGTGCTGTCCACCCTTTATATAGTAAACTACTGGATCGTAATCGCCTCTGTCTGCGCTGTGTTAGCGACAGCATGGGAGTAGACTACTTGCATTTTTTCCCGTAGAAAATATATTATATTTACCATTGGAAAAGATGCAAGTAGTCCACTAGTGCTTTCCACCCTTCAATTGAGAGTAGTTGTTGGGTTGAAGAGGTATGTCTGTCAATTTTGAGGATTTACAGATGCTTCATAATTAAATAAAGAATATGATGAGACTGATAATTTTTGGTGGTGCCCCAAATGGGTTTGGTTTACACTTTTTCCCCCTTGAGTTTCTCTGCAGGAGGTAGAAAATGTTTTCAAGTGCAGCGAGGGCTCACAGCTTGTGTAACTTTAGTCTTCATTTAACTAGCCCTTCACTTGCAAGGATCTTCATGTATGACTGTGAACCAGTCTGTCTTGGTTGAGTCCAGTGATTTATCATATTGTAGAATTATTTCAGTAATATTTATTATTGCTTCTGGAATATTTCACTATTGTTTGTGTTGGAAATGTGTATTATTGATTTCTTCCAATTGATTTTTGTGCTTGCTTGTCATATTAAGTTTGAACTAGGTTGTGCAGTGTGCAACAAAATAACTGAATTTTCTCAAAGCAAATTGCTTTGAAAAAGAAAGTTATGTATGTTGCCATACCCTATATTACATTCTGGACTGTGGTGTTGATTGTGACGTCTTTGTCCTTTAAGATACCAGGCTCCTCTTGGGTGTAACTGTGACAGTATGCTGTAATTTTAGTAGCTTGTGAGCCTGTACAAGTTGATGAGTAGAATGTAAATGCGTTCTCTATTTATACTCTTTATGCATGATAGTGCTGTACGCAATCGTAGTCGTAGAAAAGTGTACTTCATTTTGTAAAGGTTTCTTCTTCATTTTTTGGAAATATTTTTCAACAGGGCTTCATTCCTGTTTTCGAGAGAAAGATCGACTCTCGGCGTTGTTTCAAAACCTCAAATTTTATTATGCAAGTTATCAATGAGTAATTTGAAGAACTTGTGCAGGCAGGAAAAGTGGGGCATGAACTGCTACCTGTACGCTCCGAAGGATGACTACAAGCATCGCGCGTACTGGCGTGAACTGTATACGGTGGAGGAGGCAGAGCACTTGCAGGCACTCATTGCTGAGGCCATGGCTAATAACATCGTATTTTATTACGCAATATCTCCGGGCCTCGATATTGCTTATTCTAGTCAGAAGGAAATAGCTGCTCTCAAGAGGAAACTTGAACAGGTTTGTTTTGTAAACTTGAAAACTTTTAACTAACTCTGTACTGTATGCAGATTGTTTTAATTGTTTGCAACCAATTTCATTTTGACAACTGCAACTACATTGAGTATGGTTTTTATGTTTGTTTTTCTGATTAAAATTTTAATTTCAAGTAATGCTTGAAAATACTCATATGACAATATTTATGTCAAAATATTCATTTTGACATTGTCCAAGCAAAATATTAAATTTTATAACTTACGTGAATCTTTCCATACGTATTTTTTATAAAAATGCTGGGCCCAGTACCCTGTATAGCCCTACGTCCTTAAGGTCTCGTACAGTAAAAGTAAAGGCCTTTGTTTTAGGTTCAGGAGAGAGTCAGGTGATACATAAAACTTGTACTTCAACGCGGTTTGCCGCTTACCTCGCTTTTCATTTCAAGTATTGCGCTGTAAACAGTAAGAAATTACGCGGGGTAAATAAACCTTCTTTCTTACTGGCGTGTTATTAGAGTTGTGACTATCGACTTGAAATTGTTTCCTTTCTATCATCGGCACATCTTTTATCGTCCATGTAAAATTTAAGTTGCTTAAGGGCTTGCGAATTCCTCAGTACACCACTTGTACGCATTGATGGATTAACGGATGGTTGTTGGTAAATTACTTTAAATTTAGCATAAAAGTCACAGCAAATATTTGGTACAAAGTCCGTTCGCGTCATCAGAGTATTTTATTCTATTCCACTACCGTAGAATCAATTCTATTCAGTATACAAGTCACTCGTTTTTATGCCACGCCTTTGTTTCTTTAACATGGATCATTAGGATGAAGTTTTCAAGGCTGGATTTTTTATTAGTTTAATTGCAGGGATTCTAATTTGGTTCGTTTTTTTCCATATTCCTCAACGTTCGAATGTATCAAACTCTGTACGTAAAATTGAAAAGCTTATAAAGGAAATGAATAAGAAATAATTGTTTTAGTGCTGTTCGGGTTCAGTGTGGCACATGTTCAAGTTATTGTACACAATATGTCTTGTTCAGCCGAGTGCTGTTATCCGTCATTCAGGATGCATTGTGTGCGAGGAATGGTCGTTGATGTTAAATAAATATTGTCAATCTTAACATGATGCAGGTAATAAATTCATAATTAGTTCGTACAGTTTCTGAGAATGTGTGTGTGCTCGTCTAGTTTATGTATTGAGGAGATGCTAACAGTAATTTAATGCACTACAGTGAGCTAAAGCTTGTGTCAAGGAAAATCCTATCCTCACGATTAGTGGAGATACGTGAATTTCCATGCAATACTTTACTGAAAGTTAGAGACACAAGTTTTTCATGCCGATTTGCTGAAGTTCAAAAGACGCGAGGGATGTAGATCTCATAAAATATTCCACATAGGATGAACTAAATAGTTTTATTTGACATTTCGTGAACGGGTGCCTCATCCTACTTTTGTTATTCATTTTACGAGACAATTTGTCAGTCAAATAGAGATGGCAGTTGTATATGTGATCACTTTGACACAGCTCAAGAATGTTAGTCTTTGCCTGATTCGAGGAAATTTTTGCATCACAGGTGCAGCAATTGGGTTGCAGCGCTTTTGCTCTGCTCTTCGATGACATTGACCCTGAGATGAGTGGTGCAGACAAGGAAGTCTACCAGTCCTTCGCTCACGCTCAAGTTTCTGTCGCCAATGAAGTTTTTGGTCACCTCAATCAACCGAAATTCATGTTTTGTCCCACCCAATATTGTTCTACTAGAGCTGTTCCGACTGTCCAAACCTCTGAGTACCTCAACACTCTGGGCTCGAAGCTTGCTCCTGAGATTGACATCATGTGGACTGGACCAAAAGTTATAAGTAAGGTGAGTACGTTGGTTCTTAAAACTGGAAAAACAAAGTTATGTATCGACAGAGCGAAATATTTTCAATTCTTTCATCTTGACTCGTTTTCTATTAAATTTTACGAAATTTTTGAACGTTGGGCTAAACTGAATTATTCCTACTGTCCTTCATGTCACCATTTTCTTGCCCCTATATTGCTAGTCGTTTCCGTATACGGTCATTGTAGAAGTTATTTTCTAGGGAACAAAACAGATGTATTAGTCTGTTTTAATTCAAAGTTTGAAGACCAATTCTACGTGTTTATTGTCCACTGGTGGGAATCAGTCAACGAATTTTGGGGTCTTAGCATCCTCAAAAGATCTATAAACTTTGTGACCTCTAAAGTATATAGTGACTGTCGTTGTTTGTCCTACTCAGTTGTATCACTAGCTACCGCAGCATAATTAGCGGTGCTTGTTGAAGGCTTAGTTGTTAAGATTTAATTTCCAATTTATCTCTTAAGCCTCGGTCAAGAGAGCTGGCTTTTCGTGTACCAGACCTCTTGTAAGAGTGCCATTTGAATTTTATTTTCTTGTTGCTTTATTATCCTGCTTTGGGAATTTTTATTTAACGTTGATGCAATTGGTGCTCTTAGTGACGGATTACACAATTCAACGTGAAATGTTGGGCCAAATGAAGTCTAGTTCTCCGTAGCGGTTTCGGCTTCAGGACGTTTACTTACACTCTGTTGAGAGCAATCTCATTCACGCTTTAGACAGAACCACTTTAAGAGCTAGTGAGAAAATAGGTCGGGCTGCTGTGCAGTGCGTGCAACTGTAGAGAGCATATTGTCTTCCAGCTTTCAGCACTCCATGACACTTATGAGATACGCTGAAAACGATTGTGACTTGGAGTGTTTAGAGGACTTGCTCCCTATTAAAGTATCAAATGGGGAGTTATCACATATATCGGTTCTTTCTAGCTACGTGAGGTCTTATAGATCCTTCAAAGGTTTTCTTGTGTGCCATGGCTGAGTTAGGAATATTGGTCATGTCACCAGTAAGGTTCTTAAATAACTAATTTTTTCTCTTTTTTTGTGTTCTCCCGATAACTTGCAGGTCATCCTATTGCTCTAAATTGATTGTTTCGGTTTTATTCTCGTCCCTTTACTTTTTCTATCCTTTTTCTATTCTATCCTGTGCTGCATGCTGTAGCTAACACACGGAAATCTTCCCTTGTAGTTACACATTAATTAATCTTTGACTAAGTCACTTGAAGCTGGAATTAATCTCATGAAAATGAAAAATCATACTTAAACGAACCACTTGTGCAGTATGAAGTAGCCATGAAAGGATATGTGTGCTGTAGTATGTCCAGTGATCTTAATATTAGTCCTTGTTTTGAAATTCTACGTCATTGTGTTCATGTTCAAGCTCTCTCGTATCCTATGTTTAGGATCAGAACAAGTAGCATAGGCATGAAAAGCTCAAAACCATCTTAACTTCGTTTTTGGAGAGGTAGACATTTTCTGAGTGATATGAAGTTGTCGATTACGATTTAATTTAATGTTTAATGTGCAACCCGATGTAAGTTAACCCCTTTATTGTACTACCAGTATGTTGTAATCAGCGTCGTTTTATTTGTTTATTGTTTTCATTCAAAGGAAAGTTACGATACAATTTTAAAACTATGCACTTTGGTTGTGCAGACGCTGACGGTAGAGCACATCCGTGAAGTGAGCGCCGTAATGAGGCGTCCTCCAGTTATTTGGGACAATCTGCATGCCAATGACTACGACCAGGCCCGTGTGTTCATGGGTCCCTTCTGCGGCCGCTCGCCCAGTCTCATTCCTCTCCTCAGAGGAGTTTTCACTAACCCGAACTGCGAGTACGGTCCTAATTTTATCGCTATCAACACCCTGGCGCAGTGGGCACGTTCTGCTACTGAAGAGAATTGCTGTGGCGACACGTCCGAGCTCAAAGGTTCGTTGGTTGGACTCTTGCCGTATGAGCAGGGATTAGTTTGCGTCACATTCTACTGGGTCGTGTGATGTTCCAAGCTAAGTACTTGTGCCTTGAAAATTTGTTGCTTTTCTATATTGGTAATGCGTGTTTGCATCTCGATTTTCCATTACACAAGCAGATGTGTGAAGGTAGCATCTAGCGGTAAGAGTGAGCATCGACGACGGCGATTGTATTGGTTATTTTGTTGCTGCCGATATCAGTAGGAGAATTAATTTTGATTGGATGTATTGGTGGTTCTTGTCTGTAATTAACACGGGTTCTTTGTGCGTCTCTTATACTGAGTGATGGTAAACTCTGGACTGGATTGTAAAATTTACTAACAGAAGTCCTGGCCATTTCTAAAAAATACTAAACATGTTCGTAATTTCCCATCAAGTGCTAAATGAATACTTCAGTAAAGTAACTTTCATCATGTCACTTCACAGTAAAGCTTCAAAAAATAGAGATTAGAAGAAGTAATTTATTGCGTGAATTTTCCTTTCTTATTATGCGAGAAAGGATGAGTGATGATTGGTACTCAGCACTCTTGTATGATAGATGAGCCTGAGTGATAAAATTTTTACTCTCGACTTGTTGCATTGAGCTCTCCCTGGTCTCACACAGATGACGCCATCAGCGCCGATATCCGACTAGAAACAGAAGGCGATGACTCGAGCGTGAGCTACTGCCCATCTGGACTGCCTCCCACCACCTACCATCCTCGGCGTGCCTTGCGCCTTGCGTTAGAGGAATGGCTACCTGAATTCAGCAAATCTGTCCTGACTACAGGCCCTATCCAGCAGCCCCAGATTCCCTTGCCAATCCCTATCGTACCCTCCGTAAATACTTGCATGAGCCTAACGACTACCACTGCAGTTCCACCTTCTCTTCCTACCATAGTGAACAACGTTAACCAAGTTGCTGAAGTAATTCAGGATGCAAACCTTATTCCTAGCACGAACATAGTTATGAACTCCTTAGTATCCGAAACGAAAATCAATACTCTATTACCGGAGCAGCTACCAGAAGTGGACTCTGGATCTAGTCTAGTGTCACAAGACGTCGCTTCCAATACGTCGAGTGCCGAGCCCATGGACTGCAACCACTCTCCTATTGAATCCCCCGCTGCAGCCTCTACTGGCACCACGGCTGCTGCTTGTGAGGGTGCCGAGGACGGTATGGTAGTAGATCAAAGCTGCGATAAACCAGACCAGGCGCCCGATGCTGAATTTTCGCCTGCCAATCCATCTAGCGCTCCAGACACTGTTTCCAGCAAATTACCTCAGCGGAGCAGTGACGAAGATAATCAACTTACGCTCGATGATCTGCACTTGATGGCTGACCTCTTCTATTTACCTTTCGAACATGGAAAGAAAGGCATCTGTCTCATGACAGAATTCAATTGGCTAAAGAGCAACTCTCATCTCGTCATCGTTCACAATAGAAATAATCCTGATGGCAGTAGGAAACCTGAGGTATGTTGGTTTCAGCCATGCTAAAACAGCTACTTACAAATTGCGAGTCCTGAACGCTTGTAAGGTTTCATGTAGAAAAGTATTTCATTTTTAGCTTAAGCCATGTACTTATTTGCCTTACTGAGAATCTAAGGTAGGAGTTCTGATAAATAAATTAATATTGTAGAAACTCGGTAGTTTATTGAATGGTTGATGAAATTAATTTTATTATAGTGTGTGAAGTAAAAACTACAGTTAAATCTTAAATTTTGATGCCTTACTGTCAAACTTGATGATACTCTGTTCGTGCAGGTACAAGAATGGTTCGACAAAGCAGCCAAGTTTCAAGAGATGAGTGATGCTGTGAAGAAAATGTCGGAACGTCTGTTCCGTGCGCGCAATCGTTCGTTATTGTACGAATTGTACCCTTACGTGTGGGACATGCGTGGTGTCGTGTCCTTACTCAACTCCTACGTGCAGTGGCTCGGTACGCTCGTAGCGTCGTGTTCGTTGCGCTTGTTTTGCGGTTGTTCTTTTCAACTAATCATTATGCGAATGGTACTTAGACGGCACTTGTTGTGCGACCTCGCTCCTCGACTCTCTCATCACCAATTGTTGTCACTTGGTTTGTTCTAATTTACCTTCGTTGTTTCCATTTGTGAGCTACGATACGTTCATTCTAGTTCTTGTGAGTATTACTGTACGCCCAGTGATGCTGTGACAAAAGCTACTCTAAATTATGGCCAATTGGTGATGTTGCTACGACTGCTCACATTGTTTGAGTTCTTGGGGGTCTGACTCGCGTGATTTCCTTGCCGCCGTTGGTGACGTCAGATCACCCTCATTCTCAGGAACTCAGATAATTTAACCTCCGCTGAGGCATGCAGCGAGAACTGACCGAACGCTGGTTCCTAGTTACTCTTCCCGTCCTACACTTCAGACAATTTGAACTCTGGCGGAAGAGAATAATAACGTTTATTTCTTAGGTTAAAATTATTTTTTAATGCTACACCGCCATTTTCCTGTTAAATTTCTGCCAATTGACGTATAAAAACAGTTGTTAGAGCATTTTCTCTTTTTGCTAAATAGAGTAGAAAAGTGTAAAAAAGGAAGTAACTAGTGGCAGCGCGAGTGTTGAGGACTGAGGATGTGTACAGTAGTTTGTATTGTACTGTGGAGCGTGCAGCAGACTGGGAGCTCTTCTGTGTCTGAGTGCCTCTTCTATCTCAGCATCGGTGCGTCTTGACACTCTGCTCTCACTTCCAGATTAAAGTTTATATTTTTAAATGAGCTATACCTTGAAATACGGCCACCAATCTTGTTTGTTCAAGCAGCTTTTTGAAACCCCCTTTCCTAAGCCGTGTGCTAGTTTTTGATCTTGAAAATAATTTACTCGGCTGAAAAAGTTACTAGAATCTTGCTTTGGTCGGAAGTGCGTGCGTCTAGTCAGTGGTGCTGCATGCCCTTAACGGACCTGAATGCTCTCGAACCTTGTTTGACTGGAGCTTCAAGTCCGGAAGTGCGCTTTTGCTAAGTCTATTTCTCCCGTAATTTTGAAGAAGATATGAGGCTGCACTCTTATGTATTACTTTGTGTTCTGACCGCATATTGCATACCAAATAAGCATGGGTGCTATTTCAGGAGAAGTAGGGGGACAAGCAAGTGTAATGCCTATTCAAGTTCGATGATACATAACCGAAGATACTGAAACTTGTACAACAAATCTAAGGGAAGCGGGGTCTTGTGCCCCCAGCTAACCTAGATCGGTGCCCCTGCCACTCCTTACCTTTATATTCACCCTAGAATTGATAACTGAGCTTTCTCTTGTTAATGCACCAGAAACCGTCACGTTTTTACTGAGTTACCTGTATCTTTAAAGTCGAGCAAAACTTGAATAGCAACATATTTATTAGGTACTGAGCATTATTTTTACATTATGCTTTCATATTTATTTTTATATTTATCGTGGAAATGCTGACTTACTTAGCATGGGTACTTAGCAAAGCGAAGTCGGTACTGGTGTTGTGTGTGGTGCTCGGTATCTTCTAACTCGTTCTGCTGCTCGCTCCTTGTAACTACGGTCACGTTGAAACATCCAGCTCCAATTTAGTTTGGATTTTTCTCGAATATCCTGCCAGTAATATCCTAATTTATTATTTTGCTAAGAAACAATTTGTTCAATTCGATGGTGTTTTTTCTGGCACAAATAGCTCAAGAAGTTAGTGGAAGTATGCATCAAGTCTTGTTGCTGCAAGAATTCGTTGAACTGCTGCATTTCAGCGTGGCTTATAATATTTGTTAATGACTTAGCCTGTGTTGAAATGCAGAGGCCAATCTACTGAAAAAAAATTTGTAACTTCCCTGATATTTATGAGCCATTCTTTTTTTCTTTCAGCATTGGGGCAGGTTTCTTCCCTGGTCAGCAACTACGTTCACGGCAACTATACCTGTACGTAACGCGACGTGTGCGATCTCGCGCTCTGTCACATCTAGTAGAGCTTTACTTGAGATAGCCTTGTGACAATAGCCTTGCTTCTCTCCTTCTTCATGAGCTGTAATCCTTAGCATAGGCCCCGCCACATGCAGCACCGCGCGTGTTATCTCGTGTGCGCTTGCAACCCCGCGCTTTGGGGGCGCGTTAACCTCTCGATTGAAGCAGAAGCTGACAACTCGAAGGTACGTTGCTGTGTGTTTGCGTCTCCGATATTCCATGACCAACGACTCCCTGGAGAACGCCCCTGTGCTCTCAGCGCCACTTGTTGGTGACATTCGTTACACAGGTCAAGTCTGTCCTCATGGAATATCTGAGTGTTCTTTTGATTAAATTTTTTCAATAATTTCTTTTTTCCAGATGGTTGAACATTTCTCTCGTGCTCTTGAGTGCAGAAACAGTCATATTCATACTTAAAATGTTGACATTGGTGTTTGGTTCCAGTGATTGCTGCAAGCCTCTGACCTGTTGATGTGTAGCAGGTCAGTGTGCTATTCTTTCATTCATCTAATGCTCCCATAGCCGTTCTGGCTAGTCTGTGTGTTGACACACTCAGAGAAAGAGAGACATGTTCTAGATGCAATTCTCGCCTAATGTTCAACGATGTACCTCTAACATGGCGTTCTTTATTTGCAGCGGTAGGGCGACGCGCTTTGCGTTAGTGTAGGGAGCGCTTTGGCGACCTGTCTTTTGGTTTGACGAACGACACCCCCTCCCCGCGCTGGCGTAAACATGTGGCGGGTAGGCAGGTCTCCCTCTTGACGGTGTCATTGGTGTGCCTCTTGTGACTGCGTGTGTGTGAGTGTATGTGTCTTGTATTGGCTTGCTTCGAGTGTCTGGTAGTCATTATGCCATGGAGTACCTGCATGTGTGAAAGAGAGGGGAGTGTCTGCCATTGCCTTATGTGTCACCTCTGTACTTGCTTCTAAAACTCCTTGCCAACTTCAGGGTTCAGTAAAGGCTGGCGTGAAGCTTTCATGTCAGGCGACCAGGAACCCTGGATATTCCGAGGTGGACTCACCGCCGAACTTCAGGTATGCCTATTCATGCGAAGTTTTACTTTTCAGGCGTTTAATTATAAGTCAAAAGTCACACTCTAAATGTTTGTTGTCGATATGATCAAAAGCTTTAGCGAGTTGTTTTTCAAGAGTTTAACATATGATGTTCCAGTTATTCACTTTTAGATCAGTTGTGCTTAGCTGGTAATGCAAACGAACTTGAAATTTCATTTATGTATTAATTTTCCAATTTCCACTAACTCGTTCAACATTAAAACAATTATTATTGAACAAATAAGAAGTGTTCGTGTTTGTCGTAAATTGAATTGTTTTTGCTACTCTTTTTAACATGAGCGAACTTGTGTGTGCAGAGATTAATCCCCGTGGATGCATCCAATGATCTGTTCTTGTACAAAGCTCCCGATGAGCTGTTGTGTAAATCTTTCGTTATCCGTCCCTACAATGAGAGCGACCGTGCTGAACTCTACAAACTGGTGTTGCGGACTGCCGACGATGGGAAGGACGCCACGCTGCTCTTCGAGGCACACACCAATCTGGCTGGAGACGTGTCAGTGAGAGGGATTAGGATGAGTGTGGGTTATGGGCCACGAGATATGGCTTACTGAAAGTGAAAAAGCTCAGGACCCTGTACCTTAAGTTCGAATTAAGAGACGTTCTATTGTACCAGCAAAGCGCTATTTTAGAACGTCGGCATAAATATATTTCTTAGGACCTTTCTTGCTCTAGAAATTTTTTATTTACATGAATGCGGATCATAAAATTCGTTAAGCTGAAAGAAAAGGTCTCAAATAATGTTTGGGCTAGAGAAAAACATAAACTGATCAGAATTGTAGTCGAACAACGCCTGAAATTAAATTTGGTTCATAATGTCGTAGCTTCAGAACTCATGAGAGGTCTAAGGTGTATAAGTAGTCAATTTTCTTATGCATACTACAGTGGAGTGACAATCGCTTTCGATTGTCTGTTTTTGTGACTGCAGTTACAAGACACTGCACAGCAGAAGGACCATGAGGCATCAGTTTTATAACCATAGCAATAATGCTAAGAATCGTTCCGAGTTTAAGTTTGTCAGTTATACACGTTTTATCTTTTTCCGGCCAGTTTATTTCGCTGGTGCTGTCTTTCCCAATTGTATTAACCTGTAGCCAAGCTGGTGATGTTAGGTTTAACCCACACACAAGTTAGGTTTAACCCACACA
>VCRD01000388.1:277684-310112 GCA_006783055.1 Trinorchestia longiramus
TTAACCCGCAGGCTCAAGTTAGGTTTAACCCGCAGGCTCAAGTTAGGTTTAACCCGCAGGCTCAAGTTAGGTTTAACCCGCAGGCTCAAGTTAGGTTTAACCCGCAGGCTCAAGTTAGGTTTAACCCGCAGGCACAAGTTAGGTTTAACCCGCAGGCACAAGTTAGGTTGGTAGGAATATATAGGTGGTAACCATGTATAGGTGTTAGGTGGTAACAGGAAAGACCGTTTGGTCAATTCTTGGGTTGCTACTCAAGTCTCATGCTGTCTAACGTAAGCGCATTAATCACGTACATGCATCTTATTCACAGACATTTCAGTCTCGTGTCCGCACTTTAATCACTTACAGGCGTTTTAGCCTTGTACTGCAATCGTATGCAGACCCGAGGAGTTGAGAGAGAGAGATATTAAATCGGTATTTTATAACATTGGGTGCTCCTTGTCCGATATTTGTGGAGACGATTTTTGAATGTGTTCTCAGTGCTAGCAGAAAGCTGAAGATGTCTTTTGTAGCGTAGATTACGGAGTTCAGGAATCGTCTTCCTTGTGTTACGCTCAATTTTCTCCATTTTATTAGCGGATTTGTGTAAGGGTTGGAGATCACAGTTGCATTGGAGATGTGGCCGTACTAACGTTTTATAGAGCAGCGGTATGATGATTTTTGACTTCTATTCAAAGTTTCTTACAGTGAAACTAAGGATCATGCTCGCATTTCAGTGATAAAGATGCCACGACTTCTTTGTTGTACTGTTTCAATAGGTGTCAGTCATCGTATGTTGGGAGTGCCGGTTATGAGCACCAATGTGCATAATTGAACGTTTATCAGTGTTGAAGCTCATTTGTTAGGTTTCGGTCCATTGAAGTAGACAATTGAGGTCTGATTGAATAGTTATTGTCTCTTTCAGTGAACGCTATGTGACGAGGTTTCGGTTCGTCGGCGAATTTGTTTGAAACTGTGTCGTTTGATTTCTCACCTGTGTATATGTTGAGGCTTCCGACCACTCGGTAACATTTAGACATTTTCTTCTTTACTCTTGTAGTAAATATCATGACGTATTGAATATCAAATATGATTAAATATTCTATTGTAGGGAAAGTTTTCTGAAGCTCTCCTTAACAATGATTCATAATATCGCTATTTAAACTTCAGTTGTATATATGACACATTTCTGCTTATTATTTGTATGATTTGAAGGTCATACCTTAATACAGCTCTTTCGCGATTTCAGTTTTGTGGGTAGTTTCTTGCGTGCCAAAGAAGAAGAACGCATTATCATGGTGGTGGAAGACGACTCTGGTGCGCTTGTGGGTTACTGTTGCTCTGCCATCAACGCTCGTATCCACAGTCAGCTGCATGCGCATCATCTCACTCTTCTGCGCGACCAGTACCCCAAGGTGGGTCGTGAAGCCTCACCTTCAATTTCTTGCAGAGTTTTCCCCTCTTGTAACTCGCAATTCGGTCCATGTTCGTATCCTTACATTTTAACCAATGAGTATTTTATTAAGCGAGAAGTAAGGTTGTGAAAGCTTGGCAGCAGTGTGTAGTTGGATATTTTTCGGTATTACAGTGAATAGGCGATTGTTAGAACAGAAACAGATTGTTAGAACAGAAGCTCGGCATCGTGCCATCGAGTTTCCCTTTTGCTTTTAAATATCTTTTCAAAAGAAATGAAAATCTGAGGCCAGTTACGTAGCAGTTGAGTAATGTTAGTGCTGTTCGACAATGTTGCATTTGTGAGCTCCTCTCAACGAAGAACACTTCGTGTGCCCCAAACGACATGTTCTTCATTGATGTTCTCAACGATACCAGAACCATCAGCACTAGTTGTAAGAACCTATTGTGAGTTTAGGGTAAACTCCCTGTAGGTCTTTTTACTTATCTCTTCTTGTACGAGTAGTGTGCATGTCAGCCCAACCGTCTACTGCTCGGGACTAGCTACTTATTCTTGTCTTCTCTTGGGATTCGGCGCGAAATAATCGCCATTGTTCTATGTACTGAATCCCATTATTCGACATAATTACAACCCAAGGAATAGGTTTGATTCATTTCATTGAATTTTTTGGTAGAAATCAGAAACTTTAATTTTCGAATCATGGTCAATTTCATTCTGCTGCGTGCCTTTCGTAGAGAAAACATTGATACATTTCATTTGTTTCGTTGTCGGTTATTCATTCTTTGGTAGGAAGTTAATTAGAAGCCTATTTATGACACCAATGAAATAGATTTCAATGAAAGGTATATTTCGAAGGCAGCTATTCGTTTTTTACTAAATCCTCGTTATATAACAGGAGGTATCATTTTGAACGTGGCGTCTCTCTCAATATTTGGAGTCCAGTCTCGATACAGTTTCTTGCAGCTAGAAGCAAAGGACAACTCTTGAAGCTTCGATGGTTGGGAAGAGCATTTTGTGGTGTTCTAGTAATGTATTGAATGTATCACTATCTTAATACCTTCCCTACAGGTGGTTCGCGAGGAAGGTTCTATGCTAACACCCTGCGAGCAGCTGCTTGCCACTCTCTGGGATGAACCACCAGTTTTTCCTGCGGCATCTCCTACTCCGCCCGTGGCTATGAGTCAAGGCGTGACACCCACTCCTCCTGTAGCTCCTCCTTCTATTACATCCATAACTCCTCCCGAGTCGGAAAATTCTTCTTCCCCTGCACCTCCCTCCTCTTCCACTACAGTGACTCCTACGATTCCGCCCAGCGCCTCCCCCAGAGACGTGGATTGTTCTAAGCTGCTTTCTGGTGTCGTCGCTACCAACGGCTCCAACCCAGCAGAATCCAATAATCTTGCGAGCAACCACAGCAGTGACGCCAGCCTGCCAAGTTTGGTGACCCCGGCTCCAGTGCCAACACCTGTGGGGGATCTGCTACGCTATTACCCTGCTCTCATCAGGGTGTCGATGCTTCCTTCGATCACTGACGAGAGCATCACTAAGAGGCTAGTGACGTGCCTGCTTGCCAGTCTCAGAGCCAAAGGTGAGATTTCTTTGATGTAGTTGCTGGTTTTATCTGTTCACTTGGAATTTAATTAGGAAATGTATTCACACTTTTTATTTTTAAAGTTTAAAAGAATCTATGCTAAATTTTTTGTTGAAGATTTAATCAAATGGTTGGGGTATTGCGTAAATAGCTAGCGTCGCCTTGACACAGTCTTTGTCTCCTACTATCCCACCTCTGTACAGGAATCAGAATACGAGAATGAATAATTGCTATTACGTTGCGATGGGGAAAATCAGTGAAAGCTACTGAGCAGTACAGCGTGAGGCTCCCACCCCTAAGTATCTAATTAAATAGATATAACTGGAAGCCAATAGTTTTGTGCTGTTAGTTTCGTCAGCGGTCACATCGTCAACATATTGAGTGGGATGAATTCAGAGATATGCATATTGATACTAGCTTCTTTTCTATGCAGGTGGCTTCGGTGGTCACATTTGCCTGCCTTCTACTGACAAGTACTCTCTGGAACTGTATGGTAAGTTAGGTTTCACTCAGATCGGTATGGTGGGTGACCAGATCTACTTAGCTCGTTCTTTCTGACCGCCTCCATCCCAATGCCGCGTCCCTCCGCGTGACTATCTACAGACGGAGCCTGTCCCTGCTCTGCAGTAACTTCTGATTTCTGCTCATCTGCTAGCAAGTACCACTTGAGTGCAACTATCTACAAGTAATGTGTCTTCAATTTTGAAGATGTGTATAGTACGGTCATAATGACTAAGTACATCTTGTGTCCATTGTTGGACTTAGTTTGCAGGTTTTCGGAAACTTCGAAAGCCAGTTAATGTCTTGCATCTCCGTAAATCGTGAAGAAAATTTCTGCTGTCATTGCGAATAATTCTTTACCGAATAACTTTGAATCATGACAAAGTAGCTTATAGCTGTTACACGTTTCTCTGTTTCGGATAACCGTGTCAGTGTTATCGCTATTATCCGAAATTTACTTCTCATTCTGAACAAAATTTATTTTACGCTAGTCTTCAGTTCATAATTTACCCCTGGTCCGAAATGTTCACTACAACTCTGTTTAACAAAACATTCGAGAGCTTCTTTTCTATTTTCGTCATATCTTATTAAATAGAAAGCTTTTCAGTATGATATTCAGAGACGTTAAGAAATTTATTAGTGCAATACTTATGAATCGGACTCTGTGGATTGAATTCAAGATATCTTTGAACATGAATAGATTGTACAAGTAAACAAAGTAATCCCTTGTTCTACTGTAGATCTTTTCAATCTCATCGTAATTTCATGTTTAAACATAGGGAAAGATGTTATATCTGTTTCTTTAAATTGTGCTTGCGTCGCCCATATGTGTGTACGGTAATTGAAAGTAACACTTCACTGCTTTGTATGATTTACTGCTGAACTAAAAATATTGCTGATATGTTGTTAATTGCAGGTAGTACCAGATGAGACCCTGATCTAATTTTATTAGAGCCAATTAAAAAGTAGCTTGTTTCGTGTATGACCGCTAGTCAAAAGTTTTGTTGGAACCAATTGCTGCGACGCGAAAAAAATTCTTCCGCATGTAATATTTTTCCCCGCTATAGCTTTTGACGCACGATGAGCGAGGGAAGTATAAAATTCTGTAGAAATGGTAAATTTCATCGGTTCAATAGTTTTTAAATTTTCGAAACGTAGATTGAAACTTGAATGTGTGGGGAAATTAGTCCTTGTCGAAATATTACCGTACAACGGATGTGTTTGAGTTTGATAGATAGCAGAGTTATTCCAAATAACGTGGGTTCTCCGCTGTTTCGCGTGAGAAGACTTGTTGCCTGTGACGCTCAACTTGGTGACGTAGTGTTCTAAAATTACCTGTCGCTGCTGCTTCTAATCTTCCTGTAAAGTAGCGCGTATATGCTTCTCTCACTTCTGAGACTAGGACTCCTAACTAATGATTTTCGAGTGTCAGCTAAGTTGATGAGTGATAAACAGGGTAAGGAAGCGTAAATTACTTGTTTCATGAATCTGCCTGGTTCGCAGTTCTTTTGCCGCGCGTAAATGTATTGAAACTAGGAAAACAATCTCGCAACTTCCCTAAACTGTTTAAATTGCTCGATTCACTTTTTCTGCTGTGCTAGTGTGAATGTAACTGTCCTGATAGGAAAATTATTGGAAGATTATTTGCTGTTGTATGTTCGAATGTTCTATAATTCATTGGGAGGCGTGGGCAGATGAGCTGTTTTAAGTTCGTCTTGTTTCGCTCGCATCATTCCCGCCTCTATTGTTGTATTATTTTGAATACATTGGAGATTCTTAATAAACGTTATACTCAACGTGACTTGATTTCCTTCAAATGCTGAAGAGCGCCTCGTAAAGAACTTCGTTTCACGTAGAACTAAGAACTGACGCGAATGAAGCGCCTTCAACTTCCGCATCTTGAATAGGCACATTTGTGCTTAAATTTTTCTGTACAGTTCAATGGAGCTTACTTTGAGTATATAAAGTGAATTAGTCAACAGGGACGATTTTAACAGTTTTCATCGTGTTACTAATGTTTTTATTTGTTTGGAGAATAGGTATGTTTCTCCAGTTCCAATCCAGAAACAGTAGGAGTTAAGTTCGTCGGCTTTTTCTGGTCACCATATATTACCCAATAAACCATCCCTGGCTTGCTACGCCAACTACCGCGGAGTCGAAACTGTTGCGAAAGATGGAAGGGTGGCAAGCAGCTGGATTGTGGTCAAATTGGATGGAAAATTAATGCTCTTAGATTTACTGTCACAGCTGCGTTCCGAGTTTTCATCTACGTATTTCATTAGTAAGATAAAGCAAAGACAGACATTAACAGGCAGCTGATCATTGACATTCCGTATGTTGACGTTCTTGTACGAGCGTGATTGGAACAAAATGCATCGACACAAATAAATCTCCATCTATACACACATGGAAAATCAAGTAACCGCGACTTGAAACAAATTCCTCTTTATATATGAATATACATAACTAGTGACATTGGAAACGACAATTTTTAAAAACTGCGAGTCATTTATCATAATATGAACTGATAATATTGACACTGTTTTTAACGTTAGGCTTCCTCTTCGATAATCCTAGCCACTCGCGAATACGTACATAAATTCATGGCGTCATGGTACATAGTCGTATAGGAATAAATTATGTAGAAAAAGGGATATAATGGAAATATTTGTATAATTTTATTCTGGCACAAAATAAAAGTAAATGATAGCATCCTGATTCTGAATATTTCTCCTATTCAAGTAACCGATAAGAATATAAAGCTATCGCGTAGAACACGCGCAGTAAGATGGAAACGAGTCCTGGACGTCAAAGAAACTTATACTTACAGTACATTAAATTAGCTTAGACTCTATAATTATTAGTAATGAGTACTACAGTTTAATGCGAGAAGCCAACACGTGCCAAGGATCGAATGAGAAGAGAAACACTGACACTGATTCATGCGTAGGACAACTTAACACGTTGACTCCGGAGTGGTACGTATGTGTACCACTGAGGTTAGGTTCTGTAATTTTTTCAGATCCTTCTAGCGACTATGCGTACAAAGTGAAGTTTTACACCAATCAGGCAATCGGAGTCAACATGTTAACATAAGTTTCTCTCCACAGAAAGAAGAATCTCGACATGTCGAAGAATTCTTGAAAATTTTGCCGTCAGTTTTCCGGTAGTCTCGGGAAATTGTTCCACTGCATTGCGGACATCCAACCCCGCTATCTGATTCTACTCAGAACAGGAAGTCAATTTTGTCAAGCTTTTCGTGATTATATTCTTAGAACTGGTTTCCTTGACATCAACATTTCAGTAAAACCGAACTTCAGTTAACCCTTTAGAGCAGAGTGGGATACTAAGTAACGTACCAATTTAGATACATTTGTTGTATGGTGGGCCTCAAAGAGTTAAAATACTAGCATAACATGCAGTAGAGTACAACTGCTGAAGTTTGATTTATGCTGTTGAGGGCAAATCGATTACAACTCATAGCCACAATTATCATTATGATACCTTTCAAGCTCGAGCAGGTTTAGACAACGCATAGTTCAGAAGGTGGCAGATGGTCAGTAGTTTATCTGATTTTCTTTTAGAGGAAACTTACAACGCGTCCAAGAAAAATCATAAATTAAAAATCTTACGTAACATGAAAACTTCGAGAGTTTTGGCTTTCGAATACATTTAACTCATCGTCGGTCAATGTCCTTTTTAGGGATGTATTTTATGTAACTTATGATTACGAAGATATAAATAACATTGCGATACGACAAATGGGGAGACTAGTTTCGGGTGCAACTTTATTGCGATTATGCATAAATTCATACAACATTGTTCTGAGGACTGTAGAACATGGAAATAAATTTCACCTAAAGAAAAACATCTGTTTTATTCCGGCTCTTGATGGGTTAACACGTTGCCTGCGATTGCCTAGCCGGTGCAAATCTTTACTTTGTACACACAGTCACTAGAAAGCCTTGAAAAAATTATAGAACCTAACCTGAGTGACCCACCGGCGGGTCGTATCGCACTCAACGTGTTAAGAGATCGAGATTATCAGGTCAACGAGTCTAGTTTCCCCTTATCCCAACATTTCGAAATCACGCGAGTTTTTATGCATTCGGTCCAACATTATACGTTGTGGAAAAACGGAAATTAAATTCTACAAAAAATTAACATTTCATAATCTATTGGACCGCTTTCAAGTACTGACAAGAGCCTTAATTCTCCTAAGCTCAGATTGATTTAACGTAGAAACTAGAAAAAAATTCGTCGCTAAAGGGTTAACCCCTTCAGCGACCAATTTGTTTTTCTAGTTTCTACATTCAAGCTCACAAAGACCGTCTGTACACTGATGCAATGAAGCATGCTGAGAGCCAGTCAGCCAAAAGAACGACGCTGTAACATGCCGAAGCGTTCAAACCTAGCAGCAACCTCATATTGCTCACTGTTTAGTTATTAGAACAATTCTCCCAAAGACCGTGAAAGGCAACCGAGTAGTCCACTTGGTCGCTAAAGGGTTAAAGCACTACTTGAGCAGCTAGCTAACACTGCGCGAGCGACGTTCGAAGTATCCAAATATGTAGATTTCATCCCCGTCCCACTGCAACTCAGCCACAGTTTTGGACCATAGTAAATCTAAGTATTTTATCACTGTACGCGTCCCGTTGCTTTGCACGCTAGGCCGAGTTTTCTATCAAATTTCAGCAATTTCGGTGGATTGGCTTGATTGGCGTGACTTTCTTGAGCATGCACTCAATCATAGGTCCATTTCCACAGGTTATTGAAACATTACATATACGGAAAAATTATCTCGCAACCTTCTTTGAATGAAAATAAATTCATGAACGCGCTTTCGCAGGATAAACTTCATAACCCGTTGCAAGGAAAGCTTGCCACGAACGGAGGATTTTCCATCTGCAGTTATTTCAATGGATGTGCTGTTCTTCAACTGCTTCTCCTCACAAAGCAATTACCTGGTGAATTGAATGAAATTCCATCATCTTTCCTGATGCTTTTTTGACAGACGGCGTGGTGGCCCTGGTGTAAACTAACGGTGTCGGTATTCAAACACAGGAAAGCTTCTATTAGATCTTATTTCAGCGTTCATCCATCTCGTCTTGGTTGTAAATTCCCTTACAAGAATCCGAGCAAATATACATTTTTCCAGAAAACTTTTCGGTCGAGCATATATTCTAATAATTACAGCCCCACACAGGTATAAGTTGCAAAATTTCAGTGTTTTAATATAATTCAGGTTTGAATATACATTTCTTCATGAAGCACAGCTGTTCTCATCCCCAGGCTCTTGGCTCCAGCGTGCATGAACGGCACACATGAAAAATATCAGTCACTCAAACCATATGAGGTTAGCCAATTGGATTTTTCAAGTCATAGCTGAACGAGGTAACCAAGCCTTAGTTCATATCTGCCGGAATTTGGTCTTCTCCATACAAAAAAATAAACATACGTCAGTTCGTCGTTTTTAAACACGTTGACTCCGAAGTGGTACGTATGTGTACCACTAAGGTTAGGTTCTGTAATTTTTTCCAGGTCCTTCTAGTGACTATGCGTACAAAGTGAAGTTTTACACCAATCAGGCAATCGGAGGCAACGTGTTAAGAAAATTCGAGAGCTCCACCTTCGGCGTCGCAAGTACGACCATCTAACACGCTGTTAACAAAATCTTCATGGTAGTTAACATGAACAATAATCGTACGAGATCCATAAGACTTCACATCATGAAGAGCAGAGCATGAGCTGCATAGGCTGGACGCATGTCAGAATGATCGTCGGAAGCACGTGATTTCAAAACTAGGGTAGTGAAGCATCCTCTTCGCCAGGCACGATGGATTTCACGGCAGCATTCCAGCGACAAATTGTGGAGAACTCAATGCACACGCAATCATTATTGCAGATTGTCTCTCGTCAAACTCTGGACTCAAAGCTACCTATTTGACTGAAACAAAGAGGCGGCAGAGAATCCAGCGTCACTCCGAGAGGTAGAGTCCTTCGAGCTTCTTTTCCACTCAAATAGTATTCTGATGCCAAGTGGAATTCATGAGACTTAATTACTAATTTTAATTAATAATTAACAACTCATTATTTAAAGGGCCAATTGCAAATTTTGGAGCTCATTAACACTAAAAATATTTGCTGGAAGTTTTATGTCAATACACATTAAACATACTAAACCCTAAGTAATTAGAGCTATCAGTGGTATGAAGGTTAGATCATTTTTATAAGCACGCTTATTACAACCAATTCACAAATGATCCACATGAAATTTTCATGTCGCATCGACTGGTATAGAATAGAATAGAATGAGGCTATAGGAACGAACCTTCTGGCCCATTCTTGGGTCGGATAATTACTTCGATAATTATTCGGTTGTTTACCCAAGTCCCATGCCGTATTTCTAGCCGCGTCAACCATGTCGGCAGCGGGATTCGAACCCGGGTCTTTTCGCTCGCAAGCAGATTCGCTCACCAGTCGACCAAGCTGGTATGTAACGCGTTATTGTAACGCGTTATTAAATAATTCACAAATTTCTGTTCATAGTTTTTACTTCAAAACATCCCAATAATTCCAAACCATTTGACTACAACAGTCAAAAGTTCTTGTTTGTATCAAGTGTCGGTCTCAAACATTTTCCCCCAAACAGACGAAATTCTTTTTGATAGACTTTAATTGTGCAGGATATTCAAATATTTGAATATTAAGGTTTAGTTTTCAAAACACGCTAATGAACACAATATACAGCAGAATTTTTTTTAATCAAAATTTGCAACGTTACTTTACCCAAAAAAAAGTTAATATTTTTCATGTATAAGCGTCTTGTTCTAACAAACTGCACACTTGAAGCACAAAATTTAATTGTGCGTGACGACACTTAAGTTAAAGTGCACCGAGAGAACCACCGTCAATTCAATATAAAAAATGCATTGATGACTAACAGTTCATTGTCCGCTCGTATGTTCATACAGCTCTGAGTAGGACTCTCGTAAGTCCTTGCTTTTGTGGTAGCTGTTGACTGCTAAGGAGCGTACAGTAATCTACAGATCAGTTTATGTATACAGAAAAACTAGCTATGAATAATCTTGAATACCAAGTAAAATATGCCAATTAATTTTTTAACTTTCGGAGATAAACCTTTTTGCTTGTCGTAACAGATTTCTTTACAACTTAAACTAACACGCAATTTAAAATTATAGGACTTCATAAGAATCCATTTACATAAAACGTTTCTTATGGCAAGTGGCACCAACTCGGTTCAAAACTGAATTATGGAAGAAAAAATCAAAATAAGCGTCAAGTGACTTTAATATGGCAAGAAGAATCCTATTGCCATATTCTATTCCATTTATACGTTCCTTTTTTCCATAAATTATTTAGCGTATTGTGAGAATGTATTTGTATTTAACATAAAATACTTTTTTTAACTAATTATGACGCTAGCATTCTATGACATACTCTGTAGAATTACCTTCAATGACATTCTATATCTAAAATATATTGTTGACCAAAAACAAACAAAAATTTACATATTTTTAAAGTGACACGTTCTAATATTAGTATTTCAAGGTAAACACCACATCAATTAATAATGCACACAATCGTATTTTAAAAATTCAATGCTTTAATTATTCGAAAATTATTGTGAATAAACAAACAACATTTACGGTCACCCTCATTTCTTTTTGACAAGGAGCTTCTACTTCACGCGTACGATTTTAGCAAGTGTCACTCGTACACCACCTGAAGAGCCACGCACGAGATACTAACAAAGAAGACAAGCCGAGTGGGACTTTGAGTAAAGCGGGTTAAGTCTACAGAGTAATTTCTCTATAAAATAGGAATTACCCTACAAGAGGGAGAAAGCTTTTTGAAACAGCTCCCTCAAAATGAATGGAATGTGCATCCTCTGAAAAGAAAATCCCCTCGAACCAACCGAAAGAAAGATAAATATAAGGAAACTTCAAATTAGTTCTATTTAATGGTTGAAAGTCGTTCGAATGTCCGATCCAACTATAAGCCTTGAACATTGTACTTACACCAAATGGATAGATAGTAATTTCTAATATAAAATAAATTCATTTTTGAAAATTGAACCTAGTAAGGCAGTAAAAAATATTTCGCACAACTCCCCGGATCGTTCAAAACCTACCTTCTTTCATGATCATGACGTTCATTTCGAAAAAAAAAATTAGAGTACGCTTCAAAGTACCGAATTTATCAAAAAGGATTGTTCACATTCTCTAAAAATTTAACGATAAGATTTGATAATGTATTCTAATTTAAGGTAATTATCAACTGCCAATGCTTTGAAAACCAGCAAAAGAGTTACAAAGAGGTTATACGTCTGGTACATGACCAACATGACATCACAGCTAAACAACAATGATGTCATAGCTGGCGATGAACCTTGGCATCTCATTGGCTGCCGAGCAACGACCGCCACACTGGACATGCCAAACGTCACGTACGCATTTCGAGTGGTTCCTATGTTGTGCGAATCTTTAAGATTCGCAGATGACCTAACCAGGCGTCTGAGAAGTTTTCTTTTGCTTGGTCCATCGACAGTAAAATGAATTAAATATATAGACGTATAATTAGCCGTGTCACGAAAAAGACCTAAGCATAGACGACAGTGTAGTAAATCAACGCTGGGGAGAGCAACAAGCTGTCTAGACGCGTTTGTACATTCAGCTGTACATAACTAGTGCCTATTTAAAACGTTTCGTAGCAAATCATGCGCATAGAAAATGATTGAATTACTCACGGTTCAAGAACAAGTCTTCTCACGGGGAGCACATTTACAAGTTTTTCGTGTTTACATTCTATTAATGTATGCGGTAAACAGCTCACGTTTTCAGGGAAATTATGCGTTTATTTTTCAACAGGAGTGTAATTAAACGTAAAATTATGCACTGTAGATTACCATTTCCATCCGTATAAACGAAATATTTTGGCAAGGACTCGTCAGATTATTCAACACCATCTTATATCCTGTACATAGTTAAAGATTCTTTTTTAATTGGAAAACAGTCGCGATATGATAAGTTCTGCACAATATCGACGGACAACTAAGGAAAACTTCAGAAGTTTTAGAATAAATCCATTTTAATCTCAGCCGGACCTTACGACTCCTTAGGGCAGCGAAAAGCCCTCGAGCAACCAACAATGTTGATCATCATTTGTGATGGTTGATTATCGACGATAATGAACATTGAGACATCACCTTTAACTTTACACTAGGGCTCACGAAATAGATTTCTATCGCATTAGTTCCCAGTAATACGAGGTTAAAAGTTTAGCTTATTAAATTGAAATACTGAATTTGAGACGAGCATTATTATATGCTCCAATAACTTTTAATGGAGGGTTGTTTGATTTGAGTTTTATTGGTTTGTTGCTTATGTCCTACCTTGGCCGGTCTTCGATCCAGAATTTACAATTCATGATTAAATATTCCAGTTATGTCAGAGTTTCTGATGGAAACGTACCGCGACAACGAACGTTTTCAATGGATTTTAAAACAACAGGATCACTAAGCTCTGGTTTGTGTCCCAACGGAAAACGTTTTCAAGCTGGCACAACTTTTAGAAAAAATCGGACTAGAAAATACTAGAAATTCGCTGCCTCTAAAAACACAACCTTCTATAAATGAAGCTACCCCCTTACCAGAGGAAAATATTACACATAACTACCACAAACAGTAAATATAGTTAACTTTTCCAATAAGGCTTTTAAAACTAAACGATCTTTCTTGTTCGCAATATAAAATCTATTCATCGAAGTCCCCATTAAAAATTCTAAGGTGTGTGGAATTCCAAGACGATTTGAAAACATGCTACAACGATTTAAAGGAACGATTCCCAGATTTCGCAATAAATTTCTGCCCAGCGCTACACAGATACAACTTCATCACCTTACTTAGAAAGTCATACTAAGCAGTATACTTCCATCCCTAACTTCTCTTGGCAATAGAAAACTTCAACGCCTCTACAGGACACAAGGTAAAATTAATTCATAACTCTGCACCGAGTTTATCTACATTCTAGATTAATTTTACTTGAATTCCAATTCCTTTTACTGAATATTAATTTGGTCAGGACAATTCTCAAGAATACTTTTTACATAGATTTCGACGTCGCGTGAACAGTATAACAATAGTCAACATTGGAAGGGCGTCGTCAACTAAATTTATGAAAAACTATTGTAGGTTGCTCAGGAGTTAAAAATTAATCGTAACACTACCGCGATCACTATACCTGCTCCCCCAAACTAAACTACAAATCCATCATCGAAAATAACTGGCTAGAATCAGCTTGCCTCCATGGGTAAAAGCACCCCATGAAATTTTTACGGCTAACGAGAACAAAAATGACAAAAGATAAATGGAGCCATAAAAAGCGTAATTACGCTGAACAGCAAAACAGCTTCAGAAAAATAAACCTAATACCAAAACCAGGAACTAAGCCACGTGTAATACATTTTAAGTTATCATAATAAATTAAAGAAAATACTGGTAGACGAAAAGGTAAGTTTTTTATCTTCATAGACATCAAATGTTTACAGTCAGGAAAAAACATTTAGAATGACAAACTCAATACGCAAGAGAAGGTAAATAATATGCTCAGAATACACATGAAAACTCACCAAATAGGAATTTGAGCCTCAAACAATTCGATTTGAACTCATAAACGAGGAAATTTTCATTTCACTTTCACATGCCGAGAATGAAACTTGACTGCATCTTCCGCCAGTCCTAATAGCACGCAACCGACCGTTACAACAATCATTTTACAAATGACGACCTGAAAGCTGGAGCAATTTTAGAGCAAGGATGATTCTGGGAGCAAAATTGCATCACACTTGAAGTTTTCGATAGATCATGAAAATTGTCATTTCTTAAATTATGGATGAAGTATTTCGTAATTAAAAGCTTATATATCATCTATGTCCACAATTTAAAAATTGTAAAAATTATTAAAATAAGCATTCACCAAAGAATTTAACAACAATAACTCGGAACTGCCTACATACAAGCCTTCAAAATCAGGGATTTTATTACCTTTTCTCCATTTAATACAGAAGTTGAAAGAAAAATGTTGTAGGTTTTATGAATAAAATAGTCAGAGTTTAAAGAAAAAACTTAAGAGAAACAAAGTTGAAAAGTATTTTGAAATTTTCTATTTTTCATACCCGCTTGTGTAATGTTTTCGTTGTCATTTTTCTCTTTGGGTGCTTTGGTATACATTTTGTTAATCGTAACATGAATATTGTTACATAGGCTATAGAAACTAAATGTTTGACCTCACACACCTTTTATGTTATGGTACGTTGAAATAAGCATTCGTAAAATATAGTCAGGAAAAGTTATGTTACTGTTTGAGAAAATAGAAGCCAATGTTCTGAATCCTAGTAATTACATGAAGAATTATTGCATATTTCACTAATGTTATTTTATGCTAGGCCATTTAGTCTATCCAGCTCTGGCTAGGTTCTCTTCATCACGTCTAGATTTATTTTTGACGAGAAAACTATGCAAGTGAATGAAGATGAGTAAATTCATTAGAAATAAGCTTAACGTCAATCGTCCGTACATCCATTATGACGTATGAAACTGCCAGAACTATGATGTACAAAAATAAAGAATGCGGACCTAAGCTTTATGGAAAAATGTATAACATTTTGAAGTCTAACACGAGTAACTATACTAAATAAATTACCGATTTCAAATTTCAGCAGCAACTCAAAACTAAAATTTACGTTTTATTTTTCCCTAGAGTGGGAAGTTTTTTCTCGGGACAGAAGCTGGTATATGTACCATATAAAACGTACCTCATAACGCAGTTGTATACTGCTCACCGAGCTAATTTGTTAAGAAAATTCGTACTCGAAACAGTGCGCTAAATACAAACCAGTTGTGGAAGGTCTGCCAAGTTAGACTACAGCGCGTTTAGCAGAAGCAGAACTATTGATTCTTTGTATAAAACGTTTATAGTTTTGTTTTATTTGCTACAGGGTCCGACAGCTCCTACTGTCTAACCATCATGATCAAAGACAAAACCCAATATTGAAGTAAACTAATAGATAAGAATACTCAACTTTTTGCAGTAGCAATCATATACTTGTATTGTCTAGCTAGGTATTTCTTGACTTATATTCAAAATCTGAAAATGCACCGATGTGGACAGACAGAATTAGAACTGCTTTTACTATGAGGTTGAACCACACTTTTCGATGACTTTTCTGAGCCGAGAGCGTAAATACGATCAAATTCATTTAACGACGGGCGATTGCAAGAACTTCAATGCAAATACATACTTATTCTTGTAGTGCAGTGCAACGTACTTTTAATCATTTAGAAGCCAGTAGTTGTGACACAGGTAAAACATATTTTTTGCACTTTCGTTACACATATAATAAGTAAATGAAACAGCTCTTCTAATACAAAACTTTGACAATGCAGCAGTTGTTGCAAGATGAGCGTCTCGGCAGCGTCATGCAGCCATCAAATTTTGATTTATCCATCCACAAACGTAGGCGAGTGATATGGTAGTAGTTTCCCTATTATCAATAAATTCATTTAATTTCGATTGGAGGAACGATATAAACGAATTTCGATATAAACTCGATACGGCTGGATTGAACGTTTGTATAGATATTAATATCAACCAGCTCGAATGCCTGCACCGAGTTTTAGCATTCAATCACCGCATCAGTTTGAAAAGTGTTCCATCAAATGCAGGGAGAATCTTAACGAGACAAGAAATTAAAGAATGAGGCACACTGATTAAACTACAATAGCAATTCGTGCAGGAGATCGGTTGCATGGAACGCCTGCCTTACCAAGGGAAGAGAAGTAAAAATTGAGAGACCTACCCAACAAAATTAAACTCACAGCAGCCTCATGCTATAAGTGTTGCAGGTCCTGGGACCTGCAGCTACGGATACCACTGAGAGCATTTCTCAACAGTGCTAGGACGACAGGCGCTATTAGCTCTCTCTCCTGAGAGCAGTGTGGCTACTTTCCAAGAATTTATAATTCGTCAGGATATGCTGGATAATTCCCTTCAACTCTTCCTGGAGTTGCCATGCCTTTCAACAGTAGCCGAATAAAAGCTGACGACAAATATGATTTAGGGCAAGTTCAGGCATAACCTGATTGTAGATTTGTTACATTAACCTCACCCAACTACCAGACTTTCCTAAAAAGCGATGTGAAATTAGATTCAAACCCTGAACTGAGAAAAGGCCAAAGAAGAAAACGTCTTCAGCTCAAACTCCAACAACTCTAGCACAACAGGGCAAACGTAACCAGAGCTGGTACCGCTGGAGCGAGTGGTGGTGGAGCTATATCTTCAAGTGTAAAATTCTCAAGTTACACTTACGAAGTCACGGTATCAACATACCTTTTTTGAGGATGATGGTCAAAAATGAACCGTTTAGTATATAAGATACCTCTCCGGAAATTCACCTGTGTAATAGCTCGGCCATCTCGCAAGAAAAAAGAATATAAAAGCACATATAAAGCTTTTATATTATAAATATGAAAGCATAGATTACCGCAACTTCCTACACACGATACTAACTCAGCACTGGTAAGCTAGAGGCACTCCTCAGAAGTATTTGATGGCCAAGGTTCACTAACTAGGACAGACACAAAGGTACAACCTATCTAGATACCCCACTCGACGTGGCAGATGAAATAAGACCATCCGAGGTAATGAAAGGAGATTCAAGCTTCAGTTATTATTTGTTACATCATGTGCCATTGCCAAGGTTTTTTGAGTGTGCTCCGCAAGTATAGTCATACTCTCACACATGCCAAGAAGAATCGTTGACAAACAGTTATAGTGCCTAGGAGCTGGAAGCCAGATACTAGCAACCGGAAAGCCAGACTTCTGTACTACACATGAAATAAATCTGCATGTGCGTGGTAATTCACGCTTTTTTAAAGCAGTCATGCCTGAGATCAGCCCTCTAACGCACACCGTCCACCAGAAGAAGAGCACGAGTCTTGAGTCGGACTTTGCTTACAATTCAGTAATTCAGCAAAATCGCGTACAAGAAACGACCTACACCAAAAAATGGTCTGAGTAAAACACACACTAGGCTCATATTTTTTTGTCAATCCAAATTTGACTTTACCAGACAAGTATTTACAAGGTTAAATAATTTTATAAGACTTCATTAGAGGTTCGAAGCCAGCAAAGAAAATTATTCATGAAACGAGTGTTTCAATTTTGTGAAGCGGTTGGTTTCTCAATGATAATAGATTCCCAAACTGATCCCTTAAAGGACTGTTATAATTAAATGATTCATGGAATAGAGGGTATAACTGAATGGAAATCCATTGCTTATTCATTAAAAATGCACATTCTAAATTCAGACACGGAATTGGGGACTAATTTCATTCATATAAAGTGTCATCAGTGCTTAACCATTCGAATTTATTTGAAGCCGATCTCCAGGAATGCTGAAGACAAACGAAACAACGCAGATCGTCATTTGTGGTCAAGAGAAGAGATACAATTGTTAAGAAATTGTATCGTGCTCCCGACACAAGTCTCATGCTCGAACAGGTAACTCGGGTAACTGAAATTTGCTACGTCTATACTTGACATCTTCATTTAATTTCTATACAACAGTAATTTAAAGTGAAGAAGCAGAGCTAAGATGTGAAGTCTACATAGCACAAAACCGAGTTCAATAGGCTAACACCAGGAAATTTCAGTTATTAATGTTCCAATTCTAATATGAAAATCGTGTTTTCTGAGTGACTCTACATATTTTCGACAAATATCGGTTTGGAATAAAGTGAACATAAATGAGAGAATGCCTTCGAAAACATATTGAAACAAAACATTAACAAAATCTACAGATTACAGTTCAAATTCAAAACATATTTTAATTGCTGGTTTCTTTCTGATCATTGCCTTCCCTCGAACTCTTTTTTGTGTCTGGCTCCAAGTCTTCTTCTTTATAAGAAATTTTTTTGCCTACAAGCTCGTCAATGGTATCTTCAGTGGGAGGGAAATCGCCTTCAGTGCTCGCAGCTTCGGACTCTATACAGGTATGTTCAGATGCCGCTTTCTCACGAGCCTCTCGCTCCGCCAGGACCTGCTGCAGCGTGCCACGCAGCACAGCCAACAACAGTTCAGCGTCCTCACTGAGACCCCCGCCAATGTTTTTACCTGCAACAAAGGTCACTCACATGAAGATTGTTAATATTAACAATGAAGAACACAACATTTAATATGGTAAATAATAGGACTAGGTCCGCCTTACCAATGTGCGTACAAGAGCTGGAACACAACATTTTACGAAAGAATTATAGAAATGAATTAAAAGCTCAGTATATATTCGTACCAGATGTTCGGGAAGGATTTGGTAGTTTTCGCCCACCAATTGAAGAGCCTATATTCTCCAAAAGTACAAACTACACTGATAAGTTCATTATACACCCAACGGATTTGACCCTAAGTAACTTTCTACCGCCTCTAGACGTCTTCGACGCTGCTGTATGCAGTTTCCACAGTGACCTTTGTGAGACACCTGTACGATGATCTGATGCAGTCCACAACCTCTGTTTTAGAGTAGCATGCTCGACGGTCAGTTTTTTTCCACCGTTCCCCCACACATGATGATCCTATGTGGAATCTAGGGAGTTGGACGGTCAAACGTTGGACCGTACACTCTCCAATAGCAAAGCAAGGCCTACGTGATGAGCGGCAACATATCTTCCTGTATCCCTTGCATGGATTATTTCTCGTTCCCGTCCGCATGCAGGTCTTCATCACAATAGTAAGCAGCTCCACATATAGTTGAGTCGGTTGCCTTGCTAGGGTTTTCCAATATTTCAACAAGCAATGCTGTATAATTTCGTTTCGAGACAATACGTAGTTAGAAAACGTATTGTTCAGGTTTCTGTTAACCATAACCATGAAGTCACCATTGCAGTTCTTCATTTCAAGCTTCACAGCTGAACGGTGCCCATTATGCTTTGAGAGTCAATTGCAATTGATGAACTGTTCAAACTGGTTTGAATCAGACCAATGTTCATTGCTAGTTCCAAATATTCACAGCTTCCACTTCATGCTAAAACAAGCTTCTACTACCTTAGGGCAACATAAATGCTTGTACAAGACCTCTGACCTGACCTCAATAGCTTCAAAGCTCTGTGACGTATCCAAAGAAGCAACGCGTTAAATATCTGTCGAACGATGTACCGAATGTTATACTTTTTAGGCGGGACAATAAAGTTTCACAGTACAAAAATCGACAATTGGAACTCAAATACTGGTCATACTTTATAAAAGAGGGGCAACTATAGAAACTCGATCAATGTCAGCTCGAGTACGAGAAGGGCGACACCCATAACCAAAAATGAATCATCAGAGAAAATGTAACATCACAAATGAATTTTTAAGCATTGTAACTCGAGAAAGACCCCTTTAACTGAGCCCAAGCGTTTGGCAGCACGTAAGGCAGGCAACTGACCCAGTGAGGGCTTTCTTTATTCTCTGGAACCAAGATTGCTGACGCTCAGTGCTTTGCTCGCTCGAGTTAGGGGCCTTAGCGTGCAGCGGGTCTTCCGTCCATCGACCTGCACAGTCGGGCCGAGTGTCACTTGGGGGCTCACAAGCACGCACTTCAGTCAAATGTAGGAAATATTTCACAATGAAACCGTCCAATGAAAATATTTCCTACACACAGGTCAACCAATAACATTACTCATGCTGTACATGGAACATAGATCGCATGAAAAATATACGCGTCTTGCTCTTAGTTGACGTCCCAAGTCCGTTTCTTGCAAGAAAAACATCCAACCCTCCAGAGAAGAACTCAGTTGAAAACGGCAAGAAAATAGCTTTTAAAAATTCTAATTTAAAAAAAACAGCAAGGGCAGTAATACTTGCTTCTTCCTACCAGTTCAATACCAGCACTGGTCAAGTCAACCACAAGAGTGATCAGTTGCGAGGTTTTTCATAACCTCAGTTGAGTGTGGGTAAGTTAAATATATTGAATATTCAGTGCAGTAGTTAACAGTATATTAATTCAGATGCATTAATTAAATTAAATTAAACAGTATATTAATTAATGCATTATTAATGCATCTGAAAATTGCACGACATGACTCCGAAAGTATGCATTAATTCTACACTACTGCTACTCACTTCAATGAATACACAGGGTTTCTGGAAACTGAAGCTCAAGTCAACATATAAAATTAGAAAACACGGAATGCATGATGCAATACGCTGAGGCATGGGCATATTTAGGTAGAACTTCCGTGATTTAAAGTATTTCGTTATGTTAACGCAGGAAGGTGTTTTTACAGAGGACGCTTATCAAGCTCATAAATTTCCAAAGTGTATGTATAACCAGGGTGCGGCAACATGACTTCCCTTTTTGAAAGTGCTTTGCTTTGAAAAAAGCAAGTTATGTTACCGTACCCTGTATTTCGAAATGCTCCTCCGATGTACGGGGCTTAAACTAAAAACGCAGGCTTGTCATAATACAAGAAACAATATTGAACTAAACTGTCCTCAGCAACGTCTCTTGATTTATTTATGGAGATTAATGGGAGCGCTTTAGTTTAGGTTTATTTTCAGATTTTGCTCCCTTGCCTGAAATTTACAGCTTGTTTCTCTGAGCACCGGCAGACGACTGTATATAAGCGCTTGTAGGCTCATTTACACAAACATCACACCACCTCCGACATACATCAGAGCTGCTCTGCAATTCTACTTTCTCACACCTGACAGATGTCGCATCTATTCCCTTTACTTAGTTGCAACGCGTGCCTGTTCTCTCTCTCTTTCATGCAGACACCTCCCGAACAGAAGCAAGTTACAAGGTCATGCCGCACAACAGGTACGTTAAAGATTTAGTCTTGGATTTTTCCTCTATTTTTGCCTCAGGTGAGCATTCTTGAAGCCTCTACACTTTTCCAGAGCTCTGCTATTTCTAACGATCTATTCAAATATACGTATGCCTTTGACACCAAATTGATTTCATTACTTCTGGTCTAAATATTGCTCATTTATTCTGTATTCTACCTCATCCAAATATACCTCTGGTATATGTACATACATATACTTTTGTGTTTTTGCTATACCTATACCTTTGTGTGATCGCTTTACTTATGTATACTTTCATGTGGTCAATATAGCATCTAATTTGGGATTTCACAGGGCTGCCTAGAGGTTAATGTTGATAATTATACATACCAAGACCAAGATAGACTAGAACGAATCTGAGTCACAAACACAAGACTTGAATTCTAAAAAGTTCATCGACTTTTATTATTGAAAATCAAGCAAAGAGTTTTGTGTGAATTATGCAGACAGAGAATGCTTTTAGACTAATTTTAAAAGCATTGGACACCCCACTACTGACCCAAAAAATTTCAAATAATTGCTATTAGAGACGGTGTACAACACTAGTTGGCACAGAACGAAAAAATAAGTTTCAATAATCAAGCTGAATGTAGTAATTTTGGTTCATCTAATATTTCAAACTGAAAATTTACTTCACACTTGTCACCAGAAAGCGTTGAGATGTTTTCCATAGAATTGAAAATGCATCCTGACAGCCATCCACAAACGCACATTTATGCAAGAAGTTGCTTGCCAATGTTTGATTCGTCACGCATTGGATGAACCAGGAATAAAAATAAAAATTCAGCCACACATTACTTCTGAAGGCCATTTAACAACCACATATCACTTTTAGGCCTCTCCGGAATGGGTTTCGTGTTTATTGATCAGCTATGCTTCAAAACTTAACAAAAATCATCCCACACAATACACCGGGCTCGGATTTCCCTGAGATAGTGACGGACCTTCATTGAGCGTCACATTTTCGATTCTCACCATCTTTGGTGTGAGCAAAGCCCGAAATGGTGCCAGGCGTGTCAGTCTCGATCTCAGCGAGGGCTTGGAAGAGTGCCTTCTGCTTTTCAGTGAGGTCAGTGGGTGCCCTGATCTTCAGGTGCACGATATGGTCACCCTGCCCGTAGCTGCTGGGCCGCTTCATGCCCTTGCTCGGCAAGGTGATCATCGTGTGCGAACTTGACCCAGCTGGGATCTGTAATACGCACAGAAAAGTGATCGGTTTCCTCACTTCCTTTTTTCAAAGCAAAACGCATTAAAAAAAGGAAGTTATGTTGCCACACCCTGTATAAAAAATCTCCAACAACGGTAATGAGTTTACAGAAACCCAGATCTAGAAACTGAAAGCTCACCGAGTGTTAATTACTTCAAAAAATTACTCCGGATCAAATCATTATAAATTAGGAAACCTACAAAAGAAACCAGGGAACGACTCACGTTAACAAAAATGATAAGAGTGAAAGATCTTCTCTCACTGGCATAACAAAGAATTGTCCATAAGGAGGCTCAGTGACCAGATTAAAATGTGTACAAGTAAAGATGGAGCTACCGTGGTCAAAGCACCTAGAGCAGGTAATTTGACAGTTTCCAATTTTATATTGAGAGAGTACGGCGTTCACCGTGATCCAGCTCTCCTGCATTAGAGAACGGTGTTCAGTTTTGGTGTTTAGTTTGTTTTCCTACTGAATGACAGCCACAAGTATGATAACTTACCATATGCGCATCAGCAGAGGTGTGTCCTCGTACTGTTGTAGGAGGCACGCACCTGCACAGTGATGTCCTCACACGCACCTGCACAGTGATGTCCTGACACGCTGCAGGAGGCACGCACCTGCACAGTGATGTCCTGACACGCTGCAGGAGGCACGCACCTGCACAGTGATGTCCTGACACGCTGCAGGAGGCACGCACCTGCACAGTGATGTCTTCATACAGTCCCTGCACTCGTGTAGAGCCGCCCAACACAGCCTGGGCGACGGAGATGGTAGCGTCAGTATGCACATCATCACCCTGACGTCTGAAGTAAGCGTTCGGCTTCACCTTCACCAGGATGAACATCTCCTTACCACCCACACTCATGCGCAGCGTCTGACCGTCGCTAATACCTGCAACACGCATCCTTTACTTTAGACCGTCGCTTCTACATTATTCAATGACATATTCAGGCACTTATGAACTAAAATATTAGAAAATGATTTTTGAAAATTCCTAAGATGATTGGGAAGAGAAACAGTGATTCACTTGTGAATGAATGTCTACAGAATGTTCTCAGACGAAATTCCTTCTTTCAAATACAAATATCCGAACGACATGAGGTACACTACACATTGTCTTCCTGATCATCTACTGAGTAGAGGTGCAATATGAGCCATAAACTCGCGTGAGTGCAGGGTTCGATTCATTGTCTCGTTGAATGATTCAAGCATAAGAGAGTAGGATTCGCTCCTCTAGAATATACCCGCAATTGAGGAACGGAAGAGAAGAAAAGCATCATTCTGTGATATACTTCTTTGTTAGAATTAATTCCCTCTAGCATAGTGAGAAAGCGTCAAGATACATTATATACACGGTGGGCCATAAATAGGGTACCACTGCAGATGCAGTTTTTAAAAGTTTATTCAGCATATCAGTGCTGCTAGCGTAGCAGTGCTACAGACAATCCAGTGTCCACAGGGATACCTTACTTATGGTCTACCCTGTACAACAGATAAACTACACATACTTTCACTGGTCTGAATGGGATTGTGCATCGCACTACCCAAGTAGATGGGTGTCTACTACTGTCCCATTGAGATTCTATTCAAAACTTTCAAATGCTGACTGGGTCTGTGGTTCTCGTTTCAAATGTTGACTGGGTCTGTGGTTCTCGTTTCAAATGCTGACTGGGTCTGTGGTTCTCGTTTTAAATGCTGACTGGGTCTGTGGTTCTCGTTTCAAATGCTGACTGGGTTTGAGATTCTCTGAGAACAGTCATAAGACTCATAGATTGTGCATTCCTAAATATGGTTACATTGAAGACAAAGTTCCGTGTGATATACGAACTACATTGCGCATAAAAATGAGCTTAGGCAGCCTTGAACCTCTAGAGCTGTGAAGCTGTCAATACAGGTGTTGATGAGGACACAGTGAATGCAAGCATGGCGGAACACGAACATGGTCTAACGCAGCGTTCATTTCTTGGCAAACAGAAACATAAAGCCTTCATCAAATATTGTTTCAATAAACCGTTTTGTCTTGGCCAGTTCCATCGTGCTTATTTTATTCCCCAAATCATATGTGTAGTATGAGTTACCAATAGTTGAAGATTAGGTGTCGTCGCTGATGCTTGCCATATCAAATATTTCTATCTACAGTGAGCACATGGCACACGTTTGTTCAGTCTATCTATGAAGTCCATAGTAGAAGCCTAATATAAGTCATCAGAAAACACGACAGCTGTTTAGCAGTTCATGCTGCCTGCTTAGGGCATAATACAGGGTGCGGCAACATAACTTCATTTTTTTAAATGCGTTTTGCTTTGAAAATGGAAGTCATGTTGCCTGTTCCTCTACTAGCAGCAGTGAGGACAGGAGTCGTAACTGACCTGCAGGCACCTGCACGGTGACCACCTTGCGCTGCACGGTCTGCCCTTTGCCCAGGCACTCGTCGCAGGGGTGTGGCAGCACCATGCGTGATCCAGCGCAGTACCTGCATGTCTGTCGCATCACAAACGGACCTGTACAAGACAAAATGCAGTCACTCAATAACACAAGCTTCACTATGTTAAAAACCACAAATGAACCTGCACAAACAATGCAGTCACTCAATAACACGAGCTTCACTATGTTAAAAACCACAAATGAACCTGCACAAACAATGCAGTCACTCAACAACACAAGCTTCACTATGTTAAGAACCACAAACGGACCTGTACAAACAATGCAGTCACTAAACAAGACAAGCTTCACTACGTTCAAAATAATAACAACAAATGAGGTTATGTGTGGAATTGTAAATGTGATTCTGTGAGAGACTGATGGGGACAATAACTGAACTTGCGCGTGACAATGGGCACTCATGACCCAAGTTAATTTTTCATTGAAAAATAGGCTTATCTTGAAGACTTGAATTTTCAAAGGCGAATAAACTAAATTATACATGAGCATGCATTGACTGATGGGTTCAAACTTCAAACTATGCAATTGATGAAAGCAAATGATGTTCAAATCGATGAAAAGAGCCTTTCCTATGAAGACGACACACCGACCTCAACTCAACACGAACAGCAGCTTCGATCTGATACAGGAAAAATGTTTTGCAAGGCGAATGCTCCTCGTCATAATGAGGCTGTAAAAGTTATTCCAACAAGTTGCAGCAAACGCAAGAAGAACAAGAGAAGGACTAGGTACAAATTAGCACACACCCGTTGAGTATGAACCAGGACTGCAATAAAGACTAGACACACATTAACACACACCTGTTGAGATGGTCTCGACGCCGGTACCGTTGCAGTACTGACACCTGATGGCTTTAGTGCCTGGCATGCAGCGTGAGCCCTGACACTTGGGGCAAGACCCAACCACATTCACCTTCACGTCCTTCTCGATGCCCCTTGCTGCTTGCTTGAACGTCAGTTGGATCGTCACCTTATCAAGGATATACCATCACTCCTTTTAGTATTGACATATTTACAAGTTTCAGCTGAATAAGTACATTCCTCACCAAGAAATTTATCAAATTTTATTTGAGTAACATAGTTTTCATGTCTCTGTTTGTAGAGCCTGCTAGTAAATTTTTATTCATAATACAAGGCAAAGCCAATAGTAAGAAACCTGATCTTTTAGAGCACAAAAATTAAAATACGGTGAAATAAACTGTCAATCATAATTAATTTAAACACATGAAACTCAGGCTAGTCTTTCCTTAATGTTAGGAGTGACAAGACCTTGAGCCACACAACTAGTGGAATAAACAGAAGATACAAATTATACTGATTATATATTTATGTGCTTCTGTACCCTACCATAAATATTATTTAAATTTTTCAGCTGGTAGGAAGACACCTTTCACTAACTGAACCTTTTGTTGCACTTAAGCAGATACAAAACAACACACATCTAAATTGAACAAAAAATATAAATACAATGCAAATAAAAAATGGTGTCTGTTACACACAGACACGATTTCACAAGAAACAAGGAAGTGAACCAAGAGCTAGGCCATCATCTGTTCAAATTTAAGTTAGTTCTGTAATTCTGATTATTATACTGAAACAGACCTTTGACAAAAAGGTGCGTTAAGCCTTCTAAAAACGCAAGTCATAGACAAGCAGTAAACAATCAATATAAGCCCACCAGGACAACTGCTAGTCTACCAGGACAACTGCTAGCCTACCAGGACAACTGCTAGCCTACCAGGACAACTGCTAGTCTACCAGGACAACTGCTAGCCTACCAGGACAACTGCTAGCCTACCAGGACAACTGCTAGCCTACCAGGACAACTGCTAGTCTACCAGGACAACTGTAAACCTTGGAGTGGAGTAAACTCCAAGAAATATTATCTAAAAAATTTGTAAACAAACTTCACAGAATTTTAATATTCACTGAATTATTTTACTACTGTATTTAATTTGCTGCCTTCAATCAACAAGCACACCTGAGAAATATTGGCTAGATGCATTTGCGTTGCATTGAAGCACTTCATCAATCAAGTATATCAATTTTGAGACGAGTCTCTAACTTTCTTACACAACAATAGAGATATTATAAAAAATTACTATAGAAGTGTGTTACAAACTCAATTTATGAATCTCTTCATATTTCACCAACATACAAGGTAAAAATAAAGTAACCAATTTAAATTAGTTCATCATGAACATCTTTCTCTTTATTTACTATGTTTGATATGCATTGCAAACGAAATCTCATCTTGTTTGTTTCATTATATAGGTTATTGTTCTTGGCTTACTACATAGTCTTTGTATAGCAAGGGATTTTGTACAACTTCAGAATGCTCATTGTTTCCATATGTAATTTTGTGCAACAAATGTTGATAACCTTAAACCACTGGAGAATTTCTTTAAAAAAATTGCTTGTATTTAAGCCAATATTTTGTCAACTTTTCTCCACTCGTACACACCTACATAATTTATTTGATTCTTATCTCCAAATACCAAATTTTGGGACTCTTAAAACAACAAATTCTAAATGTATGAACATTTAAAAAAAAAAGATAATCAATTGCATGCACACTCATGATACTGTGGCCAGAAATTTACAGCATTCCAACCTCTTCTGATGCTTTGTAGCCAAAATCACTCTCTGCAAAATCAGGCTCATTCTGGCCAAACTGCGACCGGAAGTCACCAAAGATCTTGCGGAAAAGCTCCTCAGGATCTACAGAGCCCTGGTACTGGAAGCCAGTGGTGCGGAAGCCCCCAGCTGAAGGCCCGCCTGGCCCTCCACCACCTCCTTGGAACGCCGAGGAGCCAAATGAGTCGTACTGCTGTCGCTTCTCTTCGTCCCCCAGCACCTGCACCACAACACACGGTCAACTCTCCCTCCATAATATTACTGTGCTGGTGAAGGCTGCTCATATACAATAGTTACATCTCACATGAGGTACCCATATCAGCATGGCACTCAACAGAATCACTACAGTCAATATTATACAGATGCTAACAGCAGACTAGAATAGCTGTGGATGAAGACAAACTTGAGCATGAATTGAGTGAGCTTGTTGGTGCATAGAGCTGAAACTAAGCTAAGACAACAATATAGGATTTTGATGTAGATGCTGAGTGGAGATGAGGCCTTGAACATATATCCTGGTGTGTATTGCAGTGCAGTTAATAGTAACTTAGACAAATGATGGAATCAATTAGGTAACATTTTCAACTACCCACCAAATAGTCACTTCAGCAAATGATTTTCCCTCTGTAGTATAGAAATCAATTCAATATTGAATAAAAGTATATATAAAAGAAAAAATTCAAACACAGAAATACTGGTCAACATAAAGTCAGCTTATATTAAGCAGACTTTTAGTTAACCAATACTTCTGTAATTGAATTGATGAAACTTGAGAGAGATAATTGCAAACTCAGCTTGAAACCCAATTGATTGATTAGGATAAACAGATATACAAAAGACATTCATAGGAATGACAGAGCAGTAATCTTGGTACTTTGATGATGAGAGAGGCATAAAATGACCCAATACAGCCAGGCTTCATGCCAGAGCACAGCTAGTTAAATTCTGTGGGTACTCACATCATAAGCTTCTGTAGCATCAGCAAATTTCTTCTCTGCATTTGGGTCATTCTTATTCACATCAGGGTGGTATTTTTTGGCCATCTGATAATATGCTTTTTTAACTTCTTTCTGCGAAGCATTTCTAGAAATACCAAGAATTTCGTAATAATTTTTGTTGCTCGGTCGAGATGTGTGGAAAGAAGACGTCAATATTTGCTGAAAGCTTCTTCCTGAAAAATAAAAAATCATTCAAATATAATACTTCAAGAAAACAATTTATGTCACAAAAAATTTCAATCATTTTTGATTTTCACTTATTCCAATAGATTCAAAATGCTTCCTAAAATGAGGTGTTATTACTTGGACTAACACAATACAATGGTACCTCAACATGCAAATGTCCTAACTTACAAATTATTTAACATATTAATAGTCATTTGGTTCAAAAATCCGACCAACATACGAGTGTTTTTTGGTTCAGATTTCCATGGGCGAACATCTGAACCAAATGACCATCCGTATGTTAAATAATTTGTAAGTTAGGACATTCGCATGTTGAGGTACCACTGTATAAAAAAGCTCTATATAAAAAATATTAGTAGCATCAGTAAACTGTTTGCACAACAGCTAACTGTAAAGTTTAAAACAATTATAAACCATGTGCTAAAATCAACATAATTGAAAACAAGTAAGCAAATCCATTCTTTAGAAAGGAAAGTAATATGTCAAGGAAATAAATCACAAATTACAAAATCACACTGAAGAACCAATTTCATAAGTATATACACTGTATAACAGGAACAATATAAGTAGAATTTACAATTATTGAGCCATACAGAAGAAGAAGACCTAATAAGAGCACCACATTGTGCATTTAGACCAGTGTTTCTCAAAGTTTTTTCAATCACCTCCCCCTTAGGACACTATTTGAGTTCCCACCACCCCCTTATGATTATATTACTGTATATTATACAGTAATATAGGATCCCCATTCAAGGCATAACCTCCTAATGCCCCCTTGCATTTCCTCAGCACCCCCAGGGGGGCAGTATGGACAACTTTGAGAATACTGATTTAGACAGACATGTTCTTGAGAATCAAAGAAGCAGGCATGAGATGACAAGCACATGAACATGTTTCCTGTGATGTGACCCACCTATGGGACTCCCTGTACTTTTGTTTGCTGTGATGTAAATCACCAATGTGTTTTTAAAAAAACATGTTTATTTTTAATAAAATACAAATTATCTCTTTGTAAGTGTTGTTTTTAGAGGTGTAGAATTGCTGCAATCAGGTTGAATTATTTATCAGAAGGCATTCAGAGGAAAGGGTTGAATAGTAAGAGAATATGATGCTTACAGCATGCAAGACAGAACTACTAACATGTCTCACCTTGAGATCGGAGTAATGAATAGCGAGGATCTGTGCGGGAACTCCAAGAACAATTGGAATATTTGCTATTGGCAATATATAGACATGGTAATTTTCTGGATACCAACCCAGCACTTGACAAACCATTTAAGCTTATAATTAAATTTCTCACAGAACTCATGATGAGCAGCTTAAATTAAATAGAAAAACAAATTCAACAATTACTTCAAATTTTTCAGAACATTCCTAAAGTAATGAGATAGAAAACATTAACATCCTGCTCAAATTATATCAACAAAATTTCAGTCACACCAAATGAAACTTGCACACATTGCAAAATAAATTAAAAAAATGTACCAAATATTGAGTCTCATTATTGCTCATAATACTCATACAGTGTCTCTTATTTGATAAAAATATTCAAGTTTACAAGAAAATCAAAATTGCTTTAAGTAATGCTGATCAGATACTTCATGTGGTATTGATCAGGATATTTATGAAGTGTTGATCAATTGATCAAGATATTTATACAGTATTGATCAGGATATTTATGAAGTGTTGATCAAGATATTTATGCAGTATTGATCAGGATGTTTATGAAGTGCTGACCAGATACTTCATGTGGTTTTGATCAGGATATTTATGAAGTGTTGATCAAGATATTTATGCAGTATTGATCAGGATACTTATGAAGTATTGATCAAGTTTTTCATGTAGTAATGATTAACCCATTTCATGACAAATGAACCAATTTCAGGAATCATTCCCAACTCACACTTTCCAATTTTGATCCACCTTTGTACATTCCCACACAGATACAGGTATCAAAATTTTGATGCTATTTGATACATTCATGTACAGATTTAAAGATCTAAATACATTCTGTGGAGTGTCGAAACCAAAAATTGCAGCTGTAAGGAGTACTATACTTGTTCATGTTCCCAACTCATAAACATGTATTCTAGCTAGCCATAAGTTTAGAATTTGGCTTACACAAGGATAAACTTCAGATGTATTTTGATAAATGATTACTGATATTAAAGTATTAATGACAGTGTCTTGAAATTAATAATACTTGCATATTTAACAACACAAATTTGAGTTTCAGCTTTTAGACCTGTCAAAGTGACATGATTTTGTATTGCCTACATACTATGAAATATTTTCTTGGCAAAATCACAGTTAAACCATGTTTGCAGGAACATGAGTAGATAATTATAGTGCCTAGTTATATTCAAGATTTTAAAATATCATTATGAATAATAGTTTGTATTTAAGGGCATCATCCATGTTTTAACATAACCCAGACCTTTGTAATGTGTCTTGAAAGAATCTAAACTTAGACTTACAGTTAAAAGCCAGCTTTGGTTGGAACCTTTGTTACAGCCTTCAATTCTCTCTAAAACACACACATCACAGAATAGCATCCCTATGATTCTATGCCTGAGTACCAGGGTTGTCAAAAATAATTCCTAAAGAACCACCCTGAGTCATTCATTGCAAAAGAACTAGCCAAGTGAGGGCATTACTGGGAGATCCAGCTTGTCATAAACAGACACTCATGATTGGCAAGTTGTCACACTCTAATCTAGACAACTAATTTCAATATCAACATCTCTTATTTCATGTGTGAACCAAGAAATTCATCATTTAATCCACATCAATCATGTAAGATTCTCCATCCCGCCATAAACGATAGCTCATATCAGAGTCATCTTTAACACACCTGGCATTCCACTGGTTCTCTCTATACAAACCATAAATCATACAGTACCAAGCGCCATAGACCGTGAAAACGAATTCTGTATACCACTGTCATCCACAAACCTTCCTGTCAGGAGATTGAGATGTAGGCACAGGAAGATAGTTGCAAAATGATTGACTCAAATCAACCGACAGAGGAAGGTTTGTGGATGCCAATGGTATTCGTAATTCGTTTTCGCCGTCTATGGCGCTTGGTGCCGTACGAGTCTAAGGGTCTCATATCTATAAAGCTCTCACATTCTTGCTCATATTTACTATATTTACCTACAGCCAGCAAATGCTACACAAAACATCATATGAGTTGATAAACTATTTTTTAAAACCTATTACCTCAAATTGCTATGTTTGCATAGTCACCCTTATTATTTACTCAAGCAAGAATACATTATTTACAAATCTCTTGGTATATTTCTAATCAAAGTTTTTGCCAAAACGATAATTATGCATAGTAAAACAATTGAATTAACATCCCTCATACCAAAAAATTTCTTCTTAATAGTCAAATACTCCTGACGGCATCTTTAATCTTCTCGAATTTTCACAATCACACACCTAACACGCGACTGATGGACCGATTCTGAGCACTCCGGCAGTCCGGCTACGGCTCTAGACAATTCCGGAAATTTACTTATCTTGAATGTAAGAATATAAAAAATCTTGACATGTTTAACAAAATGA
>VCRD01000389.1:0-28595 GCA_006783055.1 Trinorchestia longiramus
ACGCACGCAACGTACCCATGCAATATACCCACCCACACAACGTAGCCATGCAATATACCCACGCACGCAATGTAGCCATGCAATATACCCACGCACGCAATGTATCTATATAATATGCCCACGCAACCTACCCATTCAATATACCCAGATATCCAGTCTACACCTCACATGAATCTATGTGGATAACAGTGGTATGGCGTCCGAGCCTGACATTGGCCTTACAAATAACGGGGCTGAGAAGCGAGCAGAATACAAGGAACAGAAGGAGCGATGCTGGTTTGGTAGTTTGGCAGCCAGGAAGGCACTAATGCAGCACGATATATGTACTTCTGTTATTAAGTCGACCACGAAGCATCAATTTTACGCGGGACACAAATCTTTCCACTCAAATGCAAAACAAAAATTCAGAGTTTTGGTAGGTAGTAATTCTTTATCTGATTGCATCCTAATTTCACAACTTAAACTGAAGTGCGTTTGCCAGGTTCTAGCATATGTATAAGGTACACAGCATTTCTCTCTGAAATCATTGAAGTAGCTGTTTCACAAACTACAACAGTACACAGAAGAAAAATACATGTGCTTATTTATTCTCCAATAAGTCATGAAACAAGGCGTTAAGTCAACATGCTTGTAAACTCGGGACATCTAAATTACGGTGACTGCTTTATTAGGAGACCGTGACGCTCTGCTTCCTAGCCGGCAACACCATGACTCGACCGTCTCAGAGATCACGGATGACTTCCGGGACCAGCTTCCTATTTGAAAAACATAAAATTTAGCTCAGTGATCCGGCAGATCAAAGCGCTCTGAGAGGTGCATGTCCATCCACTGGAATCCGGTGATTTATTGCAATTGTTTAAATCCAATGGTGTAAAACCAAATCTAAAAATGCACACTCGTTCAAAGGCTACACGCGTTCAAAAAATTACAAAACTTTACAATTCTCCCCGGAAAATGAGCGAATACAGCTGCAATAACCGAGCTTTTGAAGCGCAAAACGTTAGTGGATGAATGAATGAGAAGTAATGTAGGAAGTGCAGTAGAAATACGCTGGCCCCGCGCAGTACTGAACGTACCGCATGGGGCCGTCTGATGAGGGCGGGCTGAACACAAGGGTGCGTGTCTGGCTTCTATGAGGAGCAAACAAAGCCACACGCTTCCCACCGTTCCTGCAACTCTATCCCTCACTGCTACCGCTCGTCTGCAAACATGCTAGCATCTTAAACGCCAGCGTAGCCGTACAATAACATCTCGAGTGTCAACTTTTTATCTCGAGCAAATAATAAAGAGAGAAGAGGTGTTCTGAGCAAGAAGGACACCGCTGACATATGCCGTCGAGCTGATCCCAAGCACAACAGACTCGTGGGCTGTAAAATAGCAATATTTAAAACAATTGCACATTCTAGAGAGGTTGCAAGTAACACGAGAGCCATTCATGAAGAGTGTAGAGTACGGGGAAAGTTCGGTCCACGAGTATCATCCGTTTTAAAATTGAACTCATAAAACGAGTACATAACTCTCATTGAAATTATTGTAACGCCTGGTAATCCGTTACCAGGCGCAAAAATATTCCTTTAAAATCAAGAATTAATGAAGTTCTACTTCATTTCTTAATAATTGCAAAGTACCATTTATGTTATTGATGATCATTATATCATAGACAGAATTTAGTTATCACTTTATTTTAGTACAAACGGATTATTTTACTTCTTACTTTTTTCGATGACGTCCTGCTGTTGGTCTGAGGGCTGTCGCTAAGACAAGCCGCTGATTGCACTCATTAACTGAGCAAAAATTCGGCTCGTAAAACGATTCGTTAACAGAAACACTCGTAAGCAAAGTGTCTTTTTAACTGAAAGTCTACTGTATTGAATTCATGTGTGAAAAGGTTAAACCGGAGCCTGAGCTTGTAGTAAAAACTATCTATAAGAAAAATTCGTGAAAGAACATAGATTATGGGATATAATGATGATGTAGCGAACTATGATACAATTCGAATAAACAGCTAACACATTTAACGCACAAGTCGCCAGCACAATTTAACATTTCTACAGCAGAAAAGAACATCCAAACCCCAAGTGTTCTACGGTTTTATGTTTCCTTCTTCCTTGTAACAGGCGACACCCGAAAAGACTTAACAAAGATCCATAAATGGTGAGTGAGGGACGATGGAGAGCCGTGACTGCCATGATGCAGATCAGTGAAGTCAGAGATCAGTTACCAAGGAGGAAGGCATTCTTTGTGACCCTGAGGGATTATCTGAACCCTGATGAAGCCTCAACGATAGCTCGGTGTCACAACGCATCAGTCCACTTTAGGTGCCACAGCACGGAGATCTGCATTCAGTCTTCTCGGTGACTCTGTGGACACTGACCGAACACTGCAGTCCCCTCACTAATCTCTGTACTGAGGACATGTGCAGCAAAGAATATAATGAAATATCCCAAACGAACTTAGTTTTGTGGAGTACATGTACAGCAGACAAACGAGGAAATGAAATATGTAGGCTAAGCAAACTAAGTCCTGTGGAGTACAAGTACAGCAGACACTGTACGACTGTAAGATTGAAAGCCCGGAGTTTGGAACATCAGAGCTGCTACACATTGCTTAAAGAATAACATGGTGGACGAAGTCGAAGCCTCACGAAGCTGAGTGCGGATTCGAGGATTACAGCAAGTTTATACAAAATTAGTTTTCGTAGAAGCTTTTACAAATTAAATACTACTTAGTAACAATGTTTCATATAATCTTCAAATTCTTCAGTAATTGCACATTGTATCCATTCAAACCACTTTGTAATTACGAGCACAAGACCTCTGAAGCGGGAAGACTAAGAGAGCTTCTTTCAGCCCACTTCTTGCATAAAACTTTATTGTGCGATCTAGAGGGAAAACCTCTTTTCATACAACACAAGGAAGCGACACTAAAAATTGCAGTACTATTTCAAAGAATGTTGCCAGTGTTCTCAAATGCAGAAAAATTAAACGCCCCGTATAGATATGTCTCATTATGATCTACGAGACTACAGCGTCTGAAATGCAGCCACTCATAGCTTGAACAATGGAAATCATGTATCTAACCAAAATCAGCTAAATAAATAATTGCATGGAAGCCCCACTGATCAGCAGCGCCAGGCTGGTGTTGTGGGAGCCCAATAAGTGAATACTAGACTCAAACAGAATCGGAAACTGCGAAGCTACACAAGAAGTGTTTTCTATGCAAGTGAATAATCAGAATATATCAAACATACATACTTCTTTCTTTCACCAAATACATGTACTCACCTCAAAACAATGGCAGGCCTAAGTATAGAAGTATCCCCTTAAAAAATAACATTCCCTCTCCATACTTCATATACTCCGCACACTCTTCATACTACACTCCATATAGCATGGAGTGTACATGCATAACACACACTCCACAATCCTATTCATATCACGGATTTTGTCCACACCACGCCCTGGATGACATTTGTAAAAGTCATAAATTATGTACAGAAATGCTGCACAGAAAACATGAGATTTTAGATCCACATTATTTATTTTAAGGACGTATTTAACCACCCATTTTACCCTATTTCCCTTCATCAACGAACTAAAAAAAGATATAACATATCAACTTCATAATTCATGTTTCATTAACTGCAGGGTGCCGGAGTTATTAAATTTCCAACGCGAGGTGATTATTCTCTTCAAGAAAGAACATACAACTTGGGGAATGAAAAAATGCTAAGAAATTTTGCCAGCGTTTTTCCGTTACATAACTAACAATCTATTTACCGACATTGTCTGGTGACAACAACGGTTTCCTGCTTCCAACAATTAAACAAACTATACCAAATTTCCTGTTTTTTGTGGAGACCCTGTAATAAAAACCCAGACATGATCAATCATCTAATGCCCTAACAAACTAACCAGAATAACATTTAGTAAATAGAACAAATATTTAATTACTCTGCCAAATAGACGTAGAGAAATTAGATTAAAAACAGCAAACATAAATCATTAGGTAGAGTTCGTACTTCAAAGCTCTGCGATAATGTCAGTAGTTGCGGTTGTGCTATGTACTGTCGACCGACATTTGCGCACAAGAAATGCTTCACAAACATTTATTTTCTCTACTCCCGTAGTTCCAGGCGTTTTCATGCACGGAACCCCGTGCAGCACAACATCCATTATATGACCGTATATTGAATGTAATTAGAAGACCTTTCACAGCGCTACCACCCTACTGCCCCGACGCGCCCCAAGGGGTGCCAGAGCAACGCATGCCAAGACGCAACCAGTCTGTACATGCTCTCCATGTACACTATCTGGTACCATCACGCTGCCATGCACAGTCAAGTACCTAAACGGCACATGAAGCATAGCCAACAGCTTGCATGGTACATCAAACACAACCAAGTGCTTCCACGGTATGTCAAACGCAGCCAAGTACCTGCACGGCATGTTATGTACAGCTAAGTACCTGCACGGCACGTTATGTACAGCTAAGTACCAGCACGGCACATTAAGTGCTGCTGAATACCCGAGCAGGGATAAAGAACGCTAAACATTCCATCGCCCCAGTCAAGAAGCCACTATTGGCACCATAAAAGTTCTGCTCAGCCGATACGCTCGGGATCTTGATATACTCAGGATATATAAGTGACCTCCAAAGACGATCATGCCCAGTTACCAGAAGGACAGTCTTTAATTTAGATTTAAGTTCTATCGAAGGAATTGCGCTGACTCACAGTGATGGTATGCCAATCGTTTAGAGTGGCTTTATCATGACATAGATGATGATTTTTATGAACTTCCTTATCCACTGATGGGCAGCAGCCGATGCCGACGACAAAAGTAGTCGGTAAGACGATGGTATGCTCACGCTGCTGGCTGCGAACGGAGACCTTCCATGCTTGGACAAAAACAACTCGAAAAAAGACAACAATATATACACCACGCATCGATTTTGAGCTTGGAAGTGTTTTCACGCTGCGTCATTACAGCTTTGCAACTCATGAGCCGGTCCGAGTTCATCGGTAGTTTGCCGGTTAAGAAAATGTGCTAGCGAAATAATTACGAGGGCTTAAAATCGAAGAGTGGAGTAGAAATAGCTGGCAAATAAGGAGAGGAAAACGGTAAAAAGACAGTGAGTCCCTTCAGTTCTGTACTCAACTCTAATGTAACAGAGCTAATGCATAGCAAGATGATTCTATCGAAGGCTCAATTTAGCAACGTCAAAGGAAGAAAATCTTGTTGTAAATATCAAGTAAGGATAGTGAGGTGCAGAGCTTGGAGAAAAGATGCAACCAGAATGTACTCAAGAAGAGCCATAAGATGCAGACGGTGGCTTCGGATGGATGGCAGACCGATACGAGGCCGTTGTCTACAGTAGGTGCCAGCCGTGTTGCTGCTATGCGTACTGCTATTCAGTACACGTACAATTGCAGACAACACGTGTGTGATGTTATACAACACACACACACTGCTATACAATACATGTTTGCTGCTATACGATACATGTTTGTTGTTATACAACACACGTAATGATACAGCCCATGTGTGCTGGAATTCAGCCCACGTGCTTTAAACACATGGAAGCTGATGTAAGCTACCTCATAGTACAAGTTCTGCATCATATGCAGAGTCAGCCTTTCCCACTAGTACGGTTCCCGAAAATCTGCCTGCCGCCAAAGAAAGTCCCAATAATAATGCGAGTTGCGTACTCTGGCGCTGCAGTACTAAACACCAGAAATTTCGCGAGAAACTTGCGTTAAAAGTTCGGTTGTAAAAACAACGCTTTAGGATCAATACTGTATAATGTAACGACCAATAATTCCCTGTTCTTTTATCAAATTAGAACGTACGTTTCTCATTTGGCATTTGTAATTATCATTCTAATTCAGATAATGTTCAGTAATAGAAATATAAATTTTCAAGCACTTGTATGCTAAGAAGCACAAAGATTAAAGTCAGTTCGACGTGCGCTGTGGAGGCACACTGCTCGCCTGAGACCTCAATCTGGAGGCCTTGACCAACTGAGTAAATAGATTCAATATAAGAATATAAACGGTGACTTTATTCAACCAACATAACCTTTTAGGCAGGCGAAAAATTTCGCAAGAATGTAAATGAGAAACGGCACCCAACTCTACATATAAATTTGAGTGCAGAGTATTCAAAATCATGTTCGTACACCATAAATTTTGTGCGGCTACCCCCTCCTACGAAAGGAGGGGTAAATTCCTGAGTGAATTATTATAAAATAAGAAAAGTTTGAGCTCAGCAAACGAGAGAAGTAAACACGCACAAGCGTCCCGAAATGGCAAGGGCAGATTAGGGCCCACAGAGGAGAGTGTGTCTGCGCTGCACAACCGCGAGTTTGGTGGTGGACTGTGGCGATGGTCGGAAGATGAGAGGAACTCTCAAGGAGCGGCAGCTCTAATCACATCTGCTGTAACAGACCATGAACACCAGAGTAATATACTACAATTGAATTTGAAATTGATTATTGTTTACCGTGTTCCGTGTTCACGGTCTATGGAGGTCAGAGGAGTCACATTTTTGAGGGACTTCAGGTGTGGCGGCGGTTGAGCAGCACACGCTGCGCCGGACCTGCGCACAAGAACTAGGCAGAACTGCATGGGAGAGACAGCGCTGCATTCCTTTTAAGCCCTACAATGATGTACGAGCCACGCTGCAACACGCCCTCCACGCAAAGGTTATCAAGCAATGACCACGCTTAAATACTAAGCACTAAGTAATAAAATTCAAAACTAGCTACATAAAACAAGAAAAAGTTGTCGTCCGCACTCGCAGTCATGCAGGTGGTGCACAGCCATTGCGGTCCGACGATAAAATCTTACATGAGCGCCTTATAGATGTCAGTAAAATCAAATAGAAAAAATAATTTTTCATTTCATCTTAACGTCTTTAGACGAGATAATCACACAAGAAAAAAAAATTTTCTTACCGATCTATGGCCCATTATAGAATCCATTATTTCAAAGGCAACAACACGGTAATTTTTCGATGAACATTGCATCCTAAGCTATGTGATAACAGCAGAGATCCTCACCGCTACCATAGCTGCAATTTCAATTTATTTTAATATTCAAACGATATTAAATAAAATTCTTGAATTATTATGGAGTATCATGAAAGGCTAGACAGAGGTGCCTAGCCTGAGCTCTCGAGGACTGCTCAATTGTTATTTCACTCGTAGTTCATCAATGGCAGCTTCGTGCCCACACCAAGGCTGCAGCGCTAGGACAACTGCAAAAAATGTACTCAATAGAGTTATGGATATTATTTAGCGTCTTATTTGAAAATGTTAACCCATTAGAATGAAGCTACCAAACGTAGAAATTCTGACAATCCTGCTTCAAATAAGCATTGATTAAAATTATTTCGACTCCAACGCAACCAAACCATATTCTGAACTGTTTCGGCTGAACTGAAAAAAGAACACTCTGATTGTAACATTAACTTTTTAAAATCAAGTACAAAAATATATTTTCAGTGGGAAAACATAATGTTCGTGATCTTGACGGTACTCCACCAGCAGCAACTTAACGAAGGAGAGGGTAAGGATCGCAGGTGTCAGGAAAAAAGTGGAGTGAAAAGAATACTAACTGAAGCAGCCAAGAGTTAACATGACGCTGAAAATCATCCAACGCTCCAACTGCAAAGAGAAAAAAACGTTTCGTCCGTGTGCAGACTGTGAAAGAAAGCAGTCCTCAAACTATGTCGCTCAACAGAATTGTTTCAAGACTACCTAACTAATACCTAGGATACAGTAGCACAGTCTGACGCTTGATACATTAAAGTCTGCAGTAAAATACCAAATTCACACTAAACTTTGAAGAAATATGCTCGTAAAAACATCGCAACACAACAAGAGATGCGTTTGATCATTTGAGCCCAAGTAATTCTATTTGGCAGTACAGAAAATGAAGCTTCACAGGCAGGCAGTGATGTCACAACCTTTTCGGACGTGTGCTGCGGTTGCCTCCTGTGACAACTTCTGTGCTTGAAGAACCGCATTAGGCTAACAAGACACGTGCCTGATTCAGATCACATATGGTTTGGATACCTTCCCTTCATGAACTTCTTTTGTGAATGCTATCGGCTATAATTAAAACAACAACCTTCACAATACTAACACTATTTTGAAATTTTGTGTCCATAAAGATTCGGAGACATTTGAACATTCAAATTTGCTTCAGACAGGAGCTGCAGCACGTAAGCTTAGCTCCAGATGTTCCTGTTTTATATTTGTGCAAGAACCATAAAGTATAAAAGTTTATTGTTAGACCGTAGAAAGATGCGGGCATCCTTTGATGCAGACGAGAGCGTGTACGTGTCTCAGTCAACCGCTTCTAGTTGATGTAAAGGCACAACTGGAGCTCACAGATTAGTCCAGTACGGTTCCAACACTCTTGGATGATTAAATCAATGCACGAGCTCGATAGAGATCTGATTTTAGTAGGTTTCTTTTAATAACTATGCAGTGAACCGCATAAAATTATTACTTTTGGTCAAGTTAGGCCGGGACTGTCATGAAGCGCTAGACAAATTCTTCAATAAGTACTAGTAGGTCTGCTCACAAATTAAAGCTCGTTTAACCAGTGCACAAAAATATTCAGTCTTAAATTATTACGTTAAAAAGTGCTTCGAAAAACTCTCAAAAATATAGATTAAGAGGGTGCGGCATACGATGCAGGTGCGGGATACGATGCAGGTTACAGTGTGACAACCAGATTTCAATAACTTATCAGCAACTAGAAACCGTAACAAGAACTCGCTCAATGACGATTTGTACTGGTAATCTACACAATATTTGCATTATTGAACTTCCCATTTTCTGTGTTTAATACGAGTGAAACATACATCAAAGCTACCTGATGGTAATGCTTTAATGTTCACTATAAAAACCTATATTCTGAGTTGAATTAATACAATTCCAACGAAAGACTTGCAGCAGAAAACTATTCATTTGTCATACGTCTTTATTTGTGGAGACAAGCTATTATACATCGCTCACGGAACCAGCCCAACACTGGCTCAACATTACTTCACACTCAGACGTATGTTATTTGCTCGTGTTACATATACCTTCAATTATAAAGTACCTGAATTAATAGGAATTAGTTTTGCTCTTTTCTCAACCACAAGTCTTGAAATGTATTTGCATGGTAACATTGTGACACAAATTACGAAATTTGACACCGCATAAAGTATTCAAGTTTTGTCTGCTTGCCCTGGAACTAAGCTAAAAAACGACATAAGTTTCAGCCAGCAACAAGAAGACAGACCAAGAAGGTACAGTGGTGGCCAAGAGATGAGATCGTGAGGAATACAAGGGAGCATGAGGCTTTTTAAACAAAGCACGCAAGAGACACAAGACAAAAAGATAAATCAGCTGCTCTGCTTGAGAAAAACAACATAAGGCCAAGCTCCTGAAATGTACATACATACGCACACACTTGGATACACATACATATAACTAGATGGATGCACGTAGAGAGAGCGGAACTCGCTTGAATATGCATGAGCGCGACAAGAAGATGCCTCGAGACGTACATGAACACATCGCGCACCAGATCTGATGACGCAGAGATAGGCCGAGCGGTGGGCCTTCACGTCTCCTTTGTAGGTAAATGCACAAAAAAAACAGCAGCGGGATGAGGCAGCGCAAGTGCGAGACCTCGACAACTTGATTGGTACTCAACCTTTAAAAAGACTCTTCGGTTAGTGAACAGAAGCTTGGCCAGTGTTGTATGTAAAAATTAATGAGCCTCAGAGAACAACTGTTCGACGACAAACAGGTACTCGACCATGTGATTATGAGATGAAAGAGGTCCTACCTCTTAATGGGCACATAAACGAAAGCGTGGGACAGGATTTTAAGCGACGTGTGCGTCAAATGTAATATTTTGTTTCTTAATTACTAACGGTGAGCGAATAACGATCAGCTATTTAGAAAATTTGTATGACGATGGCTAACATTGACCCCTGGATGGCGTCCAATTGTCGACCCCCGGACGTCACTGTCATCAGAGGTGAGCAAACACGTACCAAAAGACAACCAACTCAAACTCCACTCAAGATTGTTGCGACGTTTGTTCCATTAGGAGAATTGGTTTAATTTTCTCTTTGATGCTCTATTCAATTAGGATTTCGCACATCACAATAAATCGAGTGCCACCTCATTCACTAAGTTTTTGTTCTAGTAATGCTAAGAATGAAAATAAAAATTTAGTTCCTGAACCCAACTAACAATTCAAAGTGGAATTGATTCTACTGAGTGTTTATAATCATCTGAGACGTTAGAAGTAAATTTTACCCTTCTTTTAAGCTTTCAAAGTCTGACTTTGTATCACGACTCACAGGCTACCACCAACGCATATATGGATTAGAGGCAAACAACTTTGATCCTAGAACAAAGAAGACTGCAAGGACAACTTATTGAGACCTTTAAGTATCTCAATGGCCTCAACGTTACCCTGGAAGGGCTCTTCGAAAGAGACGGTAACGTAAGAACCAGAAATAACGGTCAAAAACTATTACTGAGAAACTTCAAGACATCTCAAGCTATGAACTTTTTTCCCGTTAAAATTGCCGCAACTTGGAACCAGCTGCCAGAAAACATAGTTTCTGCTGGCACTGTGAACACATTCAAAAATCGTCTCGATAAATTTTGGATTACGAACCCCCCAGTACTACATCCTACTAACTATGTCCATAACTCCTTAAGGTTAATGTATGATTGAGATAAATGCTCGTGACATAAACGCCCGTGCGTAAGTGATATGTGTGCACACGACTAAATTGACTTACGTGGTTAAGGTGTACGTGCATGACTGATGGATTTACTTTAGACGGCATGGGACTTCGGTATTGAACCACGAATGGGTCAAACGACTCGTTCCTGTTGCCTTAATCTATTCTATTCTTGTGCCTGTAGGTTAAACCTAACTTGTGCCTGTGGGTTAAACCTAACTTGTACCTGTGCGTTAAACCTAACTTGTACCTGTGCGTTAAACCTAACTTGTGCCTGTGGGTTAAACCTAACTTGTGCCTGTGGGTTAAACCTAACTTGTGCCTGTGGGTTAAACCTATCTTGTGCCTGTGGGTTAAACCTAACTTGTGCCTGTGGGTTAAACCTAACTTGTGTGTGGGTTAAACCTAACATCACCAGCTTGGTCGACTGGTGAGCGAATCTGCTTGCGAGCGGGAAGACCCGGGTTCGAATCCCGCTGCCGACATGGTTGACGCGGCTAGAATTACGGCATGGGACTTGGGTAAAACAACCGAATAATTATCGAAGTAATTATCCGACTCAAGAATGGGCCAGAAGGTTCGTTCCTATAGCCTCATTCTATTCTATTCTATCAGATTAGGTGATGTTCTGAGGTACCACGTGTCTGTCAAGCGTAAAACTTGCAAAGCATGAGAACCCAAATGATAACAAAACTCGCAATACAAGCCTATTACTATAAATAGTGAAATAATGAGCATGACGATCAAAAAAAATAAATTACCAGCTACGACAAATTCTTTTCCTACGAACTGCTATATCTTAAAAGTCCTTTTAGACAAACTTATAAGGCTTGCAAGCGCAGCAGTCCAAATTAAGTAAAGCTAGTGAATGAATGGGCTCGAAAAAACAGAGCACACAGCGTGGGATTACATGCAGTTATGTTAAGAGGAGACCTGTGTACAGGCTCAAATGCAGCCGTCGGAATGCTCTGATATTTGCGAGTTATGCGAGCCCTCAGTAATGAAGACACCGTAGACACAGCAAAGCTCATGAGCAATGAAGAACTCGTTGAAAGCGGTGGTAATTTGAAGCACACGCTATTGAGCAAGAGTTATGGTCGTCAGGTACTTTAATGAAGCTTAAATTGAGGCGGACGGTTTGACTGGCGAGGCCGCATAACAGCTACACAAGCACGAGTCGTAACAGTCTTAGGCTGCGACGATTATTTTAATTACTCCAAGTACAAGGAACGCATCAATTAGCCGATATTCGATAGTGGTTACAGACAATTGAATGTTCGCAGATTTAATTAAGAAGCGGTTAGATTCCAATCAGGAGCAATTCATCCAAGCATCCGATCTCCCAGGGGCAGAAAATTCCAACCTAGCAAAGATCGGCCCAGAGATTCGATAAAAAACGAGCGCGATAAGATCTGACGATAAACAGTAGTGTCTGAGAAAAACTTAGAATTGAGAGCTCACTTCGAATAAATCGTTCGAGAAACCCATGTACTTACGCAGATAAAAGGCGCCGTGGAACAAAAAACGAGTGCTAGGAAGAGGCCTTTCATTTGAACAGATAAAACGGTGGTGCGCCTCAGCACACATTTCAGCTTGAGGAGCACATCACCGGCACTCCAAGCTATAAATTGCTTCCTATCTTCCGGGCAATCCAAGTCGGGCCGTAAAGGTCTTCCTGACGTCACAACGAATCTTCGCCAGAATTCCCAGTTGTGTAATGTTGTTATGTGGGAGCATCTGTCTCGACACTCATGACTAGTTTTACATTCTAAGATCTTTTCAAAAGTCTGGTTTCACATTCGGAAAGGATGGCTTAGAATAGCCTCTGCCTTACACGCATGGCGTAACGCGACCACGGAGTAATATAATAATTTTAATTCTGATAACTGAAATAATAATTATGATAAATAATTTCAGTAATATTTACGAGTATAGTTGTTCTGTAACATTATTCCACTTCTGTAAGAAGATCAGAATTTGGCACCGCATTTGAATTTAATCGCAGCAATTGTACAAGAACAAGAAAATCTGGCTTCTCAGTTCGTCTCATAAGAATCACGAACAAAACTCGGAGCGTCAGATTTAGCGGACGAATAAACATACGTCCGGCTGGAGCGGCTCCAGATGAAATGTGAGTCGAGCACTGACAACTTAATTCAAGCTTGGAAGCTTCGACAGCAGCCGGAATAACGCTTCATGGAGTTTGTCATGCTTCTTTCATGGCGAACAGAATACAACTCAGTGAACCGAGCGCAAGATTCCTACATCATAACAATAATGATATCCAAACCAAACAGAGAAACTATCAACTGAACTTTACACACAACATATAATGCTCACCGATTCCTCGTCCATTGGTTCCTTTAACAATGCTTACTAGTGAACTATGAGATGTCACATCCATTACTATCTCAGATGCCGTGACACTGAAACTTGCTTTTTGTTGTCTGCGATGCGTGGTTCTCAAAAGCAAAAACCCTCGCCCCCATGTCTCTCTGCAGAGTATTATTAATATATATAATCTGAAGCATCGCGCTTACGATATTTTGACCACTTGATTTAGCAGAACAGGCTACCGACTTTAGTATTTTCCAACGACAAAATAATATAGGTATTTAATATATATAGAGTTTTCAAGTTTACCAAAAACTTGAGTTTTCGTTTTTTATTGGAATAAAGAATTTTTCGATCTATCCTTACTATTGTATTGTTTTAATGTTCCGTACGTCTGCTATGCAATCATTGTGGCTGATCATTTCTTACAGTTCCACAGTTCTCTGAAATTTCTTACTAGCTAAATGCTAGTTGAAAATTCCCAGCACTGCTCACCCTATGTACTCCTTATGGATGGCAGTAAAGCTAACGTATAATACATATTTCTTATCTTCGTGGTTTTTAACATTTATTCATTTCGTATTCCTCTTCAAAGTTATCCTTAATTAATTTAATTCAACAATGATTTTATTTCATTGTTATTATTCGATTTGTGCATAGAATTTCATGACAATAATCCACAAAATTAAATTAAAAACCCTCGTCACAGATGCCGGTTACTAACCTCATCTCTATCGTCGATGTGCAAATTTTTGAATATTTTTATGATTATCATTGATTGCTAATGTACAGAATTATGATAATTATATTCATATTATGAATACAATAGGTATGATTTTAACACATTACTATTCCTATTACTATTATTTTACGATCAGTACATGCAGCCACGTCCATGACAAGAGGCCACTACACCTCAAACAGAGTAGTTCTTCATTTGTGAAAATCATTCAATTAGAAGAAAATTTATTCAATATAAAACGTACATACTGTACAAATGGCCGTTCTCCACTTTTTCTTAGGCTTTGTTTTCCAGGGGGCAAAACAAGGAAATAGTGTGTACCACCACGGCAGATGTTAAGTCAATCTCCTAGCTTATTTTGTGTGAGTGTACTCCCTAGTATCACTAGAGAACAAATAAACATTTTCATATCAAAGACTCTAGCAGCAGCACGGTCTAGCTGCATAAGAAGTTATCAAAAACTTACATGTTTTACTCGGATGTCTTTTTCTTTTAGTGAGATCCGGTTTCCATTTTGCATTATCCTTATTTTGTCTTCCAGAATCGCAAGCTACGAGCTCTGACGCGGCGACCGTACCTCGTCTCGGAGCTGTCATGAACATTCGTAGGCTCTTTTGTGTCTCGGCTACAACAATTTTACAACAATAAAATTTGTTCATACGGCACTAATAACTATTGTTCGTACTATGAAGCACATGGCACGAAGAATTAATATTTCCATATTAACTTGTTTTCCCTATTTTCTTAGGCCACGTAGCTCGTAAGAAACAGCTACTTAGGAAGTTATAATGAAGCACAAGTGGCCTCGCTTATATATTTTTTTGCCCATGACTACACGTTAATCAAATTGTACGAGATACTAGACCGTATCTATGCTAGAAACTCATGTATTGCATTGTTTATAGGTTACCATGAATTGGAGCAAGAAACAACTTCTCTTTGTTTCAAATGGTTGGATCCTGTAAATACCACAGCGTGAGTTATTTGAAAATTCTCAAAGAATACGAATATTTCAAGTTCCCCTTTTCGTCCCTTTACAGCAAAAAACGTGCTGTATTACGTAAGGACTACTAACAATTAGCTCCGAAACTTCTCACTATAGAAAAAATATAATTCAATTGATCTAAAGACGCAACAAAAAAACAAAACCATTGGTATTCTGTGCACACGGTATAGAATACCAAATATCACAGAATGCCTATACAATAGCGAAAACCTGGTAGTATCAACATTATGTAAGCACAACCGCAGCAACAATTCTTGAGTATGATTCAGAATTGTATTATATAAAGACTCCTATTGAATTTATTGACCTTGACGAATCAATGCAGACCAGCTAAGTGGTTGAACATTGCTCGGTATTTTTTATCTTGAAGTTATTTGAAGCAGCCATGTATAAACACCAGTTCCTGACAGTAACATACCCCACGACTAGCACAAATTATTTTCTTATACCTCTTTAACATTCATAAAATGCCACGATAATAAGACGATGTAAGTTCTGTTTCAATTTAAACGTAGACTTGCATTCCAAGTTGATAGACTAGAAAGAAAATTCTTAGACTCTGTGAAGACTGTCCCGCACCCAGGACACTCAGGCCACTACTATGTCAATCTTAACTTCAACATAATAATTTAAAATAAAAGTGCTTAGTAGAAGATATCCAGAATTTTATCTCTAGCTTAAATGTACGAGCCAACCAATTACGGAAAACGTTGAGAATGGGCGCCTTACAGAACTAAGCAAAGCACGTCAGCAATTCGAGGAAGCCTATGGAGAGCTGCAGAACTGCAAGCTTCTGCTGCCCTTGCTGTGGTCACGTAAGCTGTATGCATCCGTGGATGAATCTAGGAGGATGAGACGTGGTCACATGACTCACCTTAATGGCATGGGGGATGAATCTAGGAGGATGAGACGTGGTCACATGCCTCACCTTAATGGCATGGGGGATGAATCTAGGAGGATGAGACGTGGTCACATGCCTCACCTTAATGGCATGGGGGATGAATCTAGGAGGATGAGACGTGATCACATGACTCACCCCAATCAGAAAAGACGTGTTGACACGTTTCAAATCAAATGTCTTTTTATGACTAGTACACATATCCACGCCTCTCGGATAAGTATTTTCATAATATAATATTCATCATAATTTTTTAAATAAGAAATTGTATGATATACATGAAATCAGCGTGAAAAGTACCATTTAACATAAAATAAAAAATAAAATGCAAAGAAACGTTTTAGAGGTTAATGCCAGTCATGGATGTCGCTAGAAAAAAAATAAGTCCCATGACTCCCATTAAAGCAGCGGTGGATGAATTTAGGAAGTTCTACAGTGGTCACCTCACCGACACAGTTAAATAAATCCAAGATATACGGTGGTCACCTTGCGGATATACAGCATACAATGTACTTATTGTATGCCCTATGCTCTCTTGCATTGTACTCATGAAGTATACAATGTCTTATTTGCTCATCAACATCCATTTCTAAAGAGTTGAAACAATTAAATTCATCTAAATTTAGTTGTTATTATTATTTCTGAAAGAAAAAAACATGTACCTACTAGAACTGAGATTTAATTTGAACTAACAATCTAGGGGCTCTTAGGAGGATTACAAAAAAATCAGAAAAACACGACACTACTTTTCTTCCAACCTAATATCTATCAATAACTTCATTTTACTTGGCAGCGTCATTTTAATTTTAGTTCGTACGTTCGAAATTACTCAATTTTAGATCGTACACTGAGTTCACTCAATTTTAGGTCGTGCGTGTGGTATTACTCAATTTTAGACCGTGTACTCAGTTCCACTGAAATTTAGTACGTACGAATATCTATAAGACATGCACGAGCGTCAGTTGTTTGATACAACGAGTAGTCAAACTGGCACTGCAAACATCGCCCCAAGAAGGTCTTCTACAAGAACTTTACAAGACAGGCCTGAGCAAACTGTGAGGGAGCTCAAGACTTCAAATCCGAAAGTGCTATAAAAAAAACAAGCTGAACGGCCGAATCTTATTTGTTCTGGCCACACGGCAGTATTGTGAAGAGTTAACTTCTTCCATGCCTTATTGTACACACCAACACGATCACTTAGAATAAGACAATAATCGACACTCACTTGCTGCTCGTGAAAAAAGTATTGTCATTTTATTCATTCGGTGAGAGGAAAATTGGTTACTTTAAGTGCAAAGTAAATCATTAGCACTCCACCTACAAAGGCCGGTTTAGACGCCAATGCTCACATTGCGTTTTGAGATGTTGACGTCCAGCTTTGAAAGGCTGGCTGCTACACACATTCACATCATGATGAAACTGTTGGACAAGCAAGTTACTAATGGAATTTGAGGGAAGAATCAGTACCAAGTAGTGGACATGGAAATAGGGCATAATACACATGGAAGTAGACTATAATATACTATACAAAATGCACATGGAAGTAGGGTTTAATGAACATAATGTGTGAGGAAGTACAGTATAATGCACATGATGTACGTGGAAGTAGAGTATAATGAGCATAAAAGTCGAGCAAAATGTGCATAATGCGTATATGTGCATGTGTAGGGTGTATGTGTATGTGTAGGGTAGCCTACACTGTGTATGTGTAGGGTAGCGAGTCCTGACAGGTCTTCGTTCTATCCTCATCCAGCGCCTTTATTTCAAACCATTGCTGACTATTTATGAATCACATTTGTAAAGGACATCATTCAGTTCAAAAAAGGAGGATGTGTCGAAATCGGTTGACAAATTGGTGATTCTAGTTAGAATTGTACCAGGATCACTCGGCAAGATCAACGCAATTGTCTGATGCTGCCTTGCAACCAAAACTGGTATGCAGCAACACCATTACCAATGTAACGTCCACGAATCCAACCTCTTCTTTAAGCAAGCCACTTGTGTTCAAAGCCAGCATCTCATCTCAAAACCAGACCCATCCCACCCCTGAAGACACCACCATCCTACGCCAAAAGCTCTGTTGCCAGGCGCCGGCACCAGAAGGCCGCGCAGGGGAGCATCCAACGGTCATCACAGTTGGCTCCAGCACCACCACCCCACCCGCACGGTGAGGAGGGAGTGTGAGCGCGTGGAGGTCATCCTAACATGGGGGACGTATAGTAGTAGCTTGGGTGACGTATGGTAGCATCGCATGGTAGCACGGTGGTTGTATGTAAAAATATGATGTTTTTTCTTCTCATGTCTTTCTGAGAAACTCCCACAAATATTCATTTATACAAAATCTCCATTCCGAGAAGACTAAGTTATAATATCTAACAATGTGTGGCTACTGCCAATGTTCATACTATAGAGTAAACTCTGTAGTAGTACCTCACGGTATGTACTGATACCTTATGGTTTGTACTAGCACCTCACAGAATGCGCTGGTACTTCACGGTATGTACTGGCACGGCACGAGCTTCTCGCCCCACGCAGCGACTCGAGATGAAGGGCCGCACACGGCCAGTCAGGCAGACAGCTCTAGGACAGCCCGCCGTGCTCCCTGGAATTCGTACTATCGAAGCGTAGAAGCAGCTGCCAGATAACTGGGACCCATAATGACTCCAATGATAAAATAATGATCTATCTCCTCTCACAATGCCTCACAGCTAGAGACAGTGCAGGAATGTCTGCAGATGGAGGTGAATAATCAATTCTGCGAGCCTGCTCGAGTAGACACAGTACATCCCACTTTGTTTGCGATTGCGAACGTTTTCTCATACCTCACATGCGAGATAATAACGGACGCCTGTACATTAGACGTTTAGTTCTTTAGTTCCAGTCAAGTAGTAAGGAATGAGTGGTGCAGACAATACAGGACCGGTAGGCGAAATTACCATTTGTAACTGGGACAAATTTTAAAATTTCAAAAGTTGAAGGCCCGTATGTTTCATAAATTCGTCATCCACAAAGCGCAACTTTTTACCAAGCGCAACTTTTTACCAAAATGCAGCGTAAAAGCACAGGAGTGTAAGAAAATCAGAAGACAACAACGCAGCGGGGGAATACGTGTATATTCCATCTGAATTTATCAAGTCTATTGAATAAAATATTAATAAGGACGAGTGTTTTTCAATCGTATTAAAATTAATATTAATTCAGTACTATACTCATTACCTTTTCTTCAGAAGAGCAAAGAATTATACAACGCCATGTAGATCCATGAATGATTTGTATGAGATGAAACTAACAGAAATTCCGTAGACATGAGTTTATTCAGACAATAGTTCGGAAAGAAATGCTGCTTACAGTATCATGTAGCAGAGCGAGGATCCCTTAAAAGCTTGGTCTCTCGTCCTGTTAATATGTATGTGTAACTCTGGGGCAGCAATTATAGATAAATTCTATCACATGTCTCCGTCGTAGTGTTAGTGCCGTGCATTTGCTGAGAAGCACGCAGTAATTCAATAACATAACCAACAATACCTTAATAACTCCCCTCAACCACGATAGAAATCACTACTATGCGTAGTGTATAAACGAGTTACTTGACCCCTCCCATGAACACGACTTTAAAAAAATGTTAGTGAATCACCAAAACAATTTCCGAGAGTTTGGTTTCAGACAAGTAAGATTACGTCAACAATACGTCAAAATTAGAATGGCTCAACTGACGATTTTCAGATTTCAATCAAAAGACTAAGTTTTGATCAAAATGTAGGCAATATTTTGTGTGCGTCTGTGACTGACTACTTTTGCTTCTCAACTTGTAAGATCAGCACAGGCAAAGCAGGTTATGAAAAAAAAATTCTCCAAACTCTATGCACTCATGAAAATTGTGCTGGAATTGAATGAGCACAGAAAATTTTTTAAGACTTAAGTGCTCTGTTACTGAACAAGCTCAGCCAAGTTTTTCAGTTCATATTTGAAAAATTGCACCATGAAAAGGAATAAGAGCGACTGAAGTCGCTGCAGGCGAGTCCAACTCGCCAAGCAATAATAAGTTTCCTCCTAATACGGAGTACGAGACACAAATCCAACTCCCGAGACCAAATGCAAACGCTGAATAATGCAAAAGGGAGTTAAGTAGAAGAGCCTTCTCGGATGAGTTTGATTGTGGATTATTACCACTAGCGAAATCCAGGAACAGGACGGCTATTTCGCAAGTACCAGTTGCGTGTGCACACCTCAGACTGGTGCATCGTGTTAAGCTATGCCACACAATTCCAGGAGTCGAAGTCGCGCACTGAGTGTAGCTGCATCCATATTAGAGCGAGCTTAGTTAAGTCGTAATTGTGGGAGGTAGTTGGCCGTAACTCATCGTAAAGAAGGTAACCTCAACAACTTCGCCGACAGCTCTCTTGATGTCTTAGGAATCGTCGTTGAGGCTCCAGTCTCCATTCTAAAGCGTATGCCTATAAGGATGTGTTTCGTTAACCGCCTCGCTCAAGTTGCTTAGAAAAATAATTCGCCCCAATTATAGCAGCACTCATCAAAAAAGGAAATGCATCTGCAGGGTTAAATTGAACAAATGAGTTGAAGTGAATGTCTTCCACTCGGCGTCGACTACAGATGCTTGCGCTTTTCTTCCATGGTTCTCTATTTAATGAATCAGAACAGTGAAGACAATTAGACTGGGGTAATAAAGTTGCTGGCTTGACGGCGTAATTTTTAATGCTATACAAACAACCGTAAAGGGAGATAAGAGCTTGAATTGATCAAAAGAACATAACTTCCTTTTAAGAGTATATAGGAAGCACTCACAACATTAATTCTGAAAAATACAGGTTACACTTTGACGTAAATTATGTGATGCTCGTAATGGTCTGGAGATTTCATACTTTGTTGTGAGATATATGTATATCGAATGAGTCATCAATATAATGCACAATTTATTGATCAAACAGCAAAGAGCTTCATAGATATTTTTAATGAAGAACGACGATTGTGTTCGGTAGGATGATAAATTTATATAAGTTCAGTCATCTTGGTTACCAACGCCCTTAACACGTTGCCTCCGATTGCCTGACTGGTGTAAAACTTCACTTTGTACGCATAGTCACTAGAAGGATCTGAAAAAATTACAGAACCTAACGTAAGTGGTACACATACGTACCACTTCGGAGTCAACGTGTTAATATTTCAGAAATTAATGATGTATATACCCCTCATTACCCTCCTTTCGTATCGAAGGAAGAGGTCTACGATGGCAAGTAAAATCATTCACACACCAGTATAACTCTAGCACCCACACAAAAACCTTTTGTCTAGTTCAGAGAACCGCTAAATGCTTGCGCAGCAAGACCCTCATCAATCGCCGGTTTATCTCGCCATGTCATTGCGCATTTTCCTCACCAACTCCACAATTGCCAAGAGAGAAGACAGCAGCGAGATAACTGGCACCTATTACAACTGCGTCGAAACATTCGAGGGCAACAAGCGTCCACCACACCCAGTTTCAAGTGTACACCTTCACGTTCTCTATGGGAAATCATTTGCTCAAAGTACTTCTATCCATCTGAACCTCGTTGAACCTCCATACATCCAGTCGACAGCACGGAAAATAACACACTCGTGTTATTTCTTTACCTTCACCCGGGCCAATACTTCGATACCACTTTTTATTACTCTTAACGCCTGGTTTTAGGCAACTATTTGCTAATCTATGCCTTACGTCCTCCTGTATCTTCCCAGGTGTAACAAGACAAGACTCCAAGCATTCAAAAAAGTGTACTTCTTTCTTCACCTCTTCGTTTAGCCTGGCATTGAAACTGTCAGCATTCTCATTCCCTGAACCCTTCAGTACTCTAATGCGCCCATTCGACACCTTAAACTCCAAACTGTATGATAAGAAAAACTATGAGGAATATTCTTTCTCTTACACTCACATTAACTTCTCATTTCATATCTTGCACACCCAAATTCACTATTTTCAATTTCTCCTCCACAGTATTGTCTATTATTTGATGAGTAAATTACATAAATCCTCAAACAAAAATAAAGTTATAACTTCAGGAAAAACCTGCCTCATGTTAGCACAAGCCACTGAAATAAGCAGCTGGAATTGAAGCGTACGTCATGTTATATTTCGTTCCCTGAAGTTTGAGTAAAAAGAGTTGATGGTCTCTTATGCTCAGCTGCTTGCAAAACTCTCCCCACTCAGTAAAACATTCAGCTGAAAATGACGAACGGTTGACAATAGAAAGCAGACATACTAGACAACATCAAGCAGACATATTGGACAACAGGAAACAGATATCCTGAAATCACAGGTAATTTCGTAACACCGTTCGACTGGAGAGAGGATGGCGCTGCATTGGGCCCAAAGTAACAAGTACCTAGAATTGGTGCTGGTCAAGCAAATCTCATTCATGCGAAATACCTTTCAATTTCTACGTATATACGTTAGAAAAAAATTATTTCTTGTTTCTAGAGTTTGATGAGAATGTTACTATGGATCATACTAAGACACTTTCGTGACCCTTCAAATCACTCAGCGCATTTTGAGAGCCAGCTTCTTGAGCCCGGCTTGATAACATACTACAATGCATTTACGTCCTACAAGCTCTCAGGGTCTGGAATTTTGCATGCATTCGCACCCAAGATTTAAAGGACACAATCCAGTAAGCCCCAAGTGGCTAGGCGTCTCGGTCTGAGTGCAGATTTGAAAGCAAAGTCGCAGCTAAAGGCCCATTGTATAGGCTCCCGAGAGTGCGTGAGATCATCAGTTGGCTAAAATACTATCGCATGAATACAATAGGCTTAATAATGGTCAGGGTAACCTGATAAAAGATCTACTTAACAAACCTCCAACAAAAACGAGAAATTGTTCAGCTCTTAAGAGCACGCGGGCTCCGAGGTCTGCTTTTTATACTGTAAACCCGTGCATAAATTTGTAAATTTTTCTTCTACTTAAGGACTGCCTTTGGAAAATCCGGTTTAAGGTGTCTTATTATTAAAGATTTTTTCTACTTCTTGTGAAGTTCTTGTCGTGCTGTAATCGATAGTTTTAATGAAGTGAATCAGTCAGTCGCCTGAACTGCGCTCGCATGGAGCGTGTGTTGCGAGCCTCAGCTTCACGAGCACAACCGCATCATCACCTGTGCCTTATGTTCCATGTACAACAAGTTAACAGTGTTAAACCTCTTCAAATTTTTAGCGTCATCGTTTCTACTTTAAGATCTCAATTTAAAACTCGAACAGTACCTAAAAGAAGTATGGAAAACATCTTTTGTATGCTAATTGCAAAATAGATTCAAATTTGTTACAGGTAAAAATTCCATTTACTATTAACTCAGATTAGAACTTTAGAATAATGTTTACTGATAGCAAATTTAGCACATCTTACATCTCTTGAAGAAAGAGTGAGGTCTCAGCAAAACAGACCTCACCGAAACAATACCTCAGCCACAAGTAAAAAACCTAATTTAAAGTTACACTAACAACTATGCGTAGAGTTTTAATAACGTCCCTTCTAAAAGATTTTTCCACCGCTAACTTAGAACGTAGATTTTTGACTGAGAGGAATATAGAAGTTATGAGGCAGAGAACTTACTAACGACGATACATTGAAAAATAAAATAATGTATTAAACACGTACACTCGGACAAGGTGTCGGGTGCACACTACGCCCAAATCCTGCAACTGACAAAAAAAGAAGAAGCTTATCTTACTACACAATTAAGCCCATCACAAACACAATCATGAAGGGTTGCTGATTCTGCAGTGAGTAGCTTTGGCTGAGACTGAGGAACGCTAGTCTCTCAAAGAATGTTGACGATAACAGGCAAACTTCCATCGAAAAATACTAAAAACTCTACTTATATATTGAGCAGCATTGCGTCCCTCAAAACAACGGAAGACAATTCCCTTCAGTGAACGCCTCGTGAAGATTTACCTGCACTGTAGTAATTGGATTATTGGTCGTGCATTTAACAAGGCGGACCGCGCGAGTTTCATCTTCGATGGAACAGAATTACGCAATCATCGTAAAAGTTGGTCTGGCGGCAGCTGCTGCTGCTTGCACTGAGAGACATTCAAAAATAATAATGTTGCAACGTTCATACATTTAAAAACTTGACACTAATGCCTCATGCTAAGGTAAATTTGGAATAAAAGCAGTCAAAATTATTACAGCCTTCGGCATACTAGCGTAACATTTACGAATACACAATGTATTTACGTCTAATAACTACTACTTAAGAAACAGTTTAAACTTTGCCTACTTGACTCGACAGTGAGAGGATGATTGCACGGTTTCGATCAATAATAAAGATAAATGCAGATTTATTTAACGAGTTCAAAAACCTGAATGTTTGAGAATGTTTTTGCATATTTTTGAAGATTTTACAATCAAAGAAAAAACATTTTTTAAAGTAGGAAACGCTTTTGAGTTTCAACGATTTGAAAAATAAATCCCCATCAATTCAGTAAATTTAACGACATGCTAGGCAAACAATATTCTAGCCAAGAATCATTAAAAATGACGATATTTACTGGCGCATCACACGACTTTAGAAATCAATTGCGAGGAGTGTGGGGCATGAGTGAAGCAACGCTCGCCAGCGCCGCCGGCCCTGTACCTTTGAAACTAATGGACCAGAAAATGACGAGCGAGAAAAACAAGACTGCAGAGAAGCTGACCAATCACGAGCCACAAAAATGGGTTCCTGTGAAGTTTATTCATGGATATTAATTTGCGACGTACAGCGTGACCATTAGAAGTGATGTGCATCTCGGACTGACAAGACACGTCAGTGGAGCTAAGTTAAGGCAGGTATTTTGAACCTTCGCTTAACAAAGACGGCGAACTTCACACTTAAAGGCGCAAAACAACCGCTAAAATGAAGTCAGAGATTTTCGTAAGTGTTAACACACAAAGGGAAAATTTGTGCTCTACAGAGCGAGCTATCTCTACTTGATGAGGTACCTTAATACAAAATATTGTCTCGAATCAAGCTTTCGGTTGAGGAAAATCCTACCGAGAGTACTTCACTTTATTGATTCTCATTGCGTCTATCTGAAGAGCGAGCGTAAATTCAAGTTTTTTGCTTGATGGTCAAAAACTCAATTGATGAAACGTGGTGCTCTTGCCTAGAACGATAAATAGTAGACGTTTGTCAGGATGTCAATCCTGAATGACGAGACCAATCACAATTCATTGAATAACTCAGGAAAAAAGAAGACAGGAGAGTGATGAGGCAAGCGTTGTGTTCGGCACTTAGGTATTGGAGAAGTGTCATCAGTCTCCCATATGTGGGATGCACACAGTTTAGAGCGTCGCTAAAATCATGGATGTTGGCTACCTTATCACGAACAAAAACTTTGAAGAGAACAATTCAAGCATAAATAATAACTCTTGTAAAACGCGTATCTTCAAAGTAAAAATTCCCTAGTAAAATTCCGAGTAAGAATACGTACTAGCTTCACATTGCATTTAAAAGATCTGGTTCTCGACCCAAAAAAATAATTTGGTTTCACGTTTAATTCACAAATGCTCTTTGCTATTCATTTAAAATAAAAAATGTGTATCTGATCTAAGCCCTAAACAGTCTCTGAATTCAACTTCAGCAAGAAAAGAGGATCTATCTCTTGCACCTCGATCTGTAGTGCGGATTTTAGCAGTGGAAAAACGCAGATTAGAGCTCAGCAGCAGAAGCAGCTCGGCGAGGCGTCACGACAGCCAGCCGAGGCCCAAGCTGCTGCTGTTATGCGCAGTTTCCAACGAAGGATTTTCTTCCAGACTTTTTGGGCGATCGAATGCATTGGTCAAGAATGCAGATTCCAGCGGCCGTATAAGGCAAAGTTAAGAAGACGTCCATGCAAATCCCGAATGGGGCTAGAGAATCGCGGGCTTTGTATTGATGGAAGGTCAATGTTCCACGCCTCCGAGTTAGGGTCTTCAATCTTGATTTTACGGGACCATTTCTAATGGGAAATATTTAAGATCAGAGAACGCATGGAGATCAAGAAATGCTTTGAAGCTGCTGCACTGGGACAAAGTGATGCAACCGAACCTGCACGCTCTGAAAGATTATCACCGACGAACTAACCTGCAGCCAAAATAAAACCTAAAAGTTGAAGTGTTCTTTAGAAGCAAGGAAAATGGTAGGGAAAAAATCAAGATTTGGAATTCAGCATGCAGTTTAAATATTTCCACTTAATGGGCTTGTGTCAAAGTCTTCTCTGCGTCAAAATAAACCGGTCAAGATATTACCAAGTATATAACATAACGATGCATTTGGACATTGTATTACTCATGTAAAGTGTAACCCTCGTAAAAAGTTACAAAAGTAAAAAGCGACAGCCATAGAGAGTCACAAACGTAAATAGATACAAACGTAGTAAAGTGTTACAAACATAAATTATTCACAACACATTCACATGCCTTGTAAAAAAACGAAACAATGTAAGGAGATCTGTGAAGTGAGCCCTGGTATGCGTACTCAGAAACTTGGACGACTTAGGCACCCAATTAGCCAGGCAACATTTCCTTTTAATGGTCTAGCTCCAACATGAGCATTTTTTCTCCAACAATTTGAGCCCAAATAAAATTAACAAGTCTGAGTCAGAATTGAACTGCAGTACAACTGTATTAAAGTTTAAAAAATAACTTGATTAAAGACCGTGTGAAAAATTCAAGGTAATCAATCTGTTATTTGATAACGGAGAATGAAGTTTATCATGTGAGTCATTCACTGCAGGTTAAATATAAACAATTGTACATAACTTCTTAATAAACATAGTCTTTGAAGAGTTTCGTTAAATAAAATTATAAAATTTACATCCATATTTCACACTCAAATAAGGAGCAGTAGAAAAAACAGCAATCAATGCATATGCACAAAAATTGCGTAGGAGTAAATGGTTATGTCACGAATTATATAAGAGTTATGGTTCAATGTACATGTACACGAATTATGTAGGAGTTATGGTTTAATGCACACGCACACGAATTATATAGCACTTATGGTTCAATGCACGTGGAGAAGAATTATAGCAGTTATGGTTCCCGAAATTCTCTGAGTTTAAGGAGTCCATAATTCGATTAAGGATAAATTACGACGCTGGACCGAATGATACTATTAAGAAATTTTTAAGGTTCTGCGTTCAGTCAAGTCATACGATACTTAAACGAGAATAAAAGAAAAGGTAGTTCTTATGTTATATATATATATATATATATATATATATCTATTTATTTATATATATATATGTATATATCATCAGTATTGTGTTATTCACAGAGAATTTGTGAAAATCTGCTTGAAAATATTTACTGAAATCTGCTCTTTGTCCCCGAATTTGAGAGACTCAAGGTCTGGATCAATTAACTACACTGAATTAGCCAAGCTCGAATTCGTGCAAGTTATGCATGAAACTCTGCCGCTAACATTAACATATTTATATAAATAACGTGTTCGTGGTTTTACAATGCCAGTTTTTACAATTACCTGAAAACTCAAGGTGTAGATTTACCAAGTTCCATGAATTTTTAAGGAGTTGTCTCGTAAATATGCAAATATTATTCCTAGCGATAAGATACGTGTTCTCAAACTGAAGTCCATTATAAGATGCCAGCAGAGCCCATTTAAGAGTTGCGTGTAATGAGGGACCTAATAAGTACATTCCTAAACTAAATAATTTCCATACCTGTTCTTTAACTTATATCTTAATATTAAAACTAAATAATGGACTAAATACAACTGAAGAACAAAATTTTCTAGTGAATTATTAGTCACAAAACTTTGTTCAGATATTAGTCAGAGCAAGGCAGAACTGAATGTTGCATTTACAGTCATTTTTAGAGTTAAAATTAAATTTACTTAGTAAATTTCTGAGCACATGAAAAGTTCAATACAGTTCATATTTTGATCCCTCTATTCCTACATGTAGATTGGAGGGCTCTTATCTCGTTCAGATTAGAGCCCGTAACCTCGCTCTACGATTCCGTAACCGCGTTTTAAGATTCCGTTACCTCGCTCTACGATTCCGTAACCTCGCTCTACGATTCCGTAACCTCGCTCTACGATTCCGTAACCTCGCTCTACGATTCCGTAACCGCGTTTTAAGATTCCGTAACCTCGCTCTACGATTCCGTAACCGCGTTTTAAGATTCCGTAACCTCGCTCTACGATTCCGTAACCTCGCTCTACGATTCCGTAACCGCGTTTTAAGATTCCGTAATCTCGCTCTACGATTCCGTAACCATGCTCTACGATTCGTCGTTCACTCCTACTCTGAACAATTAATGACACGTTTAGTAAATCGTTCAATTGAACAGCATATCCTCTTCTAATACATTACAATTAAATACTAAAATTAATCGTATTCCATCATCACGTCTATAACGGCATGAACGTCGCTGAATAGACAGAGTTAGGCGAGTACATTTGTAGATAAATGTACTTTTTTAATCACAACCAATCTCTTAAAATACTAAAATTATTACTCCGGCACTGCGTTAAATTAGCCTTCGCATCCAATTCAATTGAGAAGCTTTGGCTGGACATAAGGACTACTGTAATCCTTGGCTGGATATTAAACCTCTACCTTCCGTGCCTGACGCAGCTAGTCCAATAAAGCGAAACGGACGAAGTTATGAGGAATGGCCATAAAAAATTATAACTGAGTATTGAACCACAGAGACAGATGCATGATCTGAGATGAGAAGCTTCCTTGGAATCATGCGTTGTGAAGCCTGTGGTGCACTCGTGAAAGATGCACGCAACTCGTGAGTGATGCTCACAACTCGTGAGCGATGCTCACAACTCGTGAGCGATGCTCACAACTCGTGAGTGATGCTCA
>VCRD01000389.1:28752-70891 GCA_006783055.1 Trinorchestia longiramus
CAACTCGTGAGTGATGCTCGCAACTCGTGAGTGATGCTCGCGACTCGTGAGTGATGCTCACAACTCGTGAGTGATGCTCGCGACGATCTGGGCGGAGTGCGTAAGGCCAATACAGTCTTGGTCGGGGACGCGGCGCATTAAACCAAGTAATTGCTCATAATCTTTGTAATTGCGGCATGCACAGGATCATGCCCCCGGTTTCATCTGCAGGATTTAGGTCCAAATATGGAGAACTTTTGAAAGACGTAGTCACAGCAACATTAAGTATTCCATCACCCGGGAAACAGTTCACAGAACAGTGCAATCTAAAAACGCAATGTACTGTAACATATATTGAAATTATGAAACTAGTTTTGGATTGAGAGAAAGAACAACTTACGGGCAAGCTGAGTAAACGTTCACGCATAGAAGCGAAGCCAAATAAAATGTGTCATGCAATTCTAAATCTCAAGCATAATAATGTAAATCGAACATCTGAGCAACTAAAATCGTCCAAAAAACACGCGGTGTCTTATTCACAGCATGCAGAAGACAGAGATTTTGCAATTTAGTACGTAGCAAAAACGTCTCGAACGAAGTACTTCAAGTCGATTTTATTTATCGAAGGTGACATACGAAATCCGTACTTAAGAAATGTGGGATGAAGTTACGATGTAGGCGTCCATAAAAAATCATACGCGACATCAGCCATAGATACTAGTCAAAACCACCGTTGATGAGTCAAGATGAGAGCTCAACTAAAAAATATAAAAGCAGATGCAATTAAAGCTCAGGTGCGGTAGAGCAAGAAAAGCTCTTTTAAGGAAGAGCGAGGTGGGTTATTGAGCAAGAGAGAGGAAAGCGCGTGTCCAGTTCTTGGAAGTTCTCTCAGGGGTTAGGAGGCGTCTCTGCAGGTATCTCTTCTCAGAAGCCACAGAGAGTCAGAGACACACTGCAAGTACAGGTGAAATAATTCTCGACCACAAAAATTAGTTTTGAAGCTTACGATTACGAACAAGACGACACGGTTAGACATTTTGGTTCCTCTCACCTGATGGTCATCTTGAGCTCCTATTTTGTGCTAGTACATTTATCTTGCTCGGCACTTTGGCAAACCTGCTCACAAATTTTAGATACAGCTATTGCAATCATATTGTTTTGACATATTTTTTCATTTAAAACGATGTAAGACACACCAATCATTTTTTACACGAAACTTAAAAACACTTCATTGTCTTAGAACTATCTAAGCTCAAATCGTGCAGTATTTACGTGCAATCTATGAAATAAATATGAACGAGCAGGTTTAGAGGGTTAGAACATCACGGACTCTCGTGCTTTCATGCACTCCTCAAGCAAAAGAGGTTCCCGCCAGCTGTGACAAGCCGGTGATCAAAGTGACCGATATCATCAAGAAGCAGTTTGCTTAGCCGTTATAATTTAGTTTATGTGGCTATAAAAAGTTCATGTAATTTTGTGAGACCTGTCAAATCTGTAAGGCGATTCTGAGGTAATTTGTTGTAACTCGAGTAAAAAGGCACATATATATATATACACATGAACGCACATAAACTTTCCCACACGCGCGCGCAATAGTGACACGAAGGAATAAAGACTACATAGGTTCCATCGGGTTTGCAGACAAAAATTTCAGCTAAATTCATTAATCCAGAATCTTGGTTAATCTTCCAAGAATAATTCACTTTTGTAGCATAATCTAGCCTAATACGTGAAGAATTTCATATTTGTCATTATATCTTTATACTTGAAGGGCTAGACGTAACTTTAAGAAGTTCGCATTATGGTTGGAGAGCCCACTACCTTAATATTTATATTCCAGTAATACGTGTACAAAGCTCCCTCATACTTCCCTTTCTAATACATAGAGGTTTGATTGGAACAACCTCAACGCAATGATTTCTATGCGGATGAATAATAAAATTCTTACATCGTACGTGTTTCGAGCCTTTCCAGAGTAGACCTGAGTAATGCTTATTTAATTCAGCACGAGGTATGGTCGGCCATAATATCCCATTTCATATCAAACACAAGCTGCTGTGCTCGGCCGTAACGCATATTAACCTTACTAAAATTAACAATCAGCGAAAACTGCTCTTTAACGTTAAGTTAGCATCACAAACTTCAAACTTTTGGAATTTTGAACTACCGTCCCTGTGCATCGGTCAATCGAATTTTGGGTTTAAAGATTGCATAGCTGTTTGAAGGTCGCGATAACCAGATGCACATAGCAACTAAATACATTTTTTTCAGAAAGATTAAACACAGTTAAAGAAACATTTATTGTTTTCCTATGAAGTTTCTGCACCTAAATCTGAACGTAAACCCCCCTAGTAACACATTGGGTGCACTATCGCAGAATCTGCACATCGCATGAACATCACAACACTGATAGGCTGCCACAATAAACCTGTACATTTAAGGCATGGTAGGTTGTCGTGCAAATATCCCTCCCGTCCGTATCTGACACATAACAGCCGGAGGTCTCTGATACGCTTGCATAGACACGAAAAACAAGTAGGATAAGCAAGCTGGTAGAGATATTTGAAAACCTGCCTCACTAAAGTGTGGTCTACAGTAACAAAATTGGCCAACAAGTTCCATGTATTTATGATCCTTGGATACTCAAATTGAGATCAGAAACTTGTGAAAATTAGGCTAGAATTTTTAACAGTAAAGATTCCGAGACGCGCGAAGGGAATCTAATTTTTTCCCCGCCCTCGTTGAGTCAAAGCAGGCACCGTCAAAACATAAACTGAACGCAGGAAAACACCATAGGAGCAAATATATTAGCCTCGATGCAGACTATGGTAATCATGAGGCACGCATATGGGATAAGTAGGTAGCAAGGCCTGAATATTGAGAGCGGCGTAGCGCGTCATTCTACCGACAAATGGATCCAATAATGTAAGCTTTTATCGAGTAGTCTTGTCAGAAGAGAAACGTTATGACCCGTTCTCCGCAGGCTAGCTCTCAATTAGGCGGTCGACTGGTACGACACTTGAGATCAAGAGTACAATCCCTCTGTTAAGCGCTGTGGTCTACGGCAGTGAAACTTCAGTATGAAACATGCAAGAGCTGACAGATATGCAAGGCTCACTCATAGATATACTCGTGTATTTTAGTGCCAGGAAGTGGATAAACACATCATTTGGAAATCGAAAGTCACTTCGGACTAATCGATTTTGTCTCTCGTATTCATACAAACAGGAGCAGGGGTACAGTCGTACGTCAGTTATCGAATTTGAAATATTTTTTGCAAAGTGACCCACCGGTGGACCCCTTAAGTTAGGTTCTGTAATTTTTTCTGAGCCTTTTAATCACTATGTGTACAAAGTAGAGATTTGCATCGACTAGGCAATGGTAGGAAACATGTTCACCCGATTCAGACGGCTGTTAGGAAACCGGTTTGTTCGAAAACTGAATCAAATTTTTCCTCAAAAATACGGTACATTAATTTTTCCTGTTGCCATATTCTATTCTAACAAGGCACTTGCCTTGTCTACACGATCACATGCAGAACAAGGCATACCCTAGTCCACACTACCAACCGCTGAACATTGAGCTCTCGTCTCACTCACCCATATGTGTTAAACAAATAAAGAAACACCAAAGGTTGAAGTCAGACGAGACACAGAATGAAGGAACATCACCGTAGAAGAGCAACGAGAAGCTCAACCACGTACAACTTTACGAATAGACTTCTACGGCCCCCATCCTAAAGACAGCATGGAAACAGAATGACATGTGTAATCATTTCTCTCGTAATTAATGCCATAAATGGGACTGCATCGTTTATTAATGACGTAAACGTAACTGTAATAGTCATTCTAAGTACTTTTCGTTATCTGAAGGAGTATACATTACTTCATTGAATAGGACGTTAAAATCCATTTCAACACCTATAATAATCCTTTTTAGAACACACACACACACACACACAAACATACACACACATATATATAGATTGCAGTATATATATATATATATATATATATATATATATATATATATATATATATATATATATATATATATATATATATATATATATATATATACTGCAATCTATATATATAGATTGCAGTCTCAGGAGAAGTATTTCTTAGAAGAAGGTGAAGTATAGAAGAAAGTTCCCTTCAGCATGCATTTCGAGGAGATACATAAGCTGCACACCAGAAAAACTTTCATTTTTGACCTTACACAACCCAGTAACAAACACTCTTATAACTGTCACACATTTTTATATCACAGTCAAAAGAAAATTCCTACCACAGACTGGGGTATAATTCCTGTTACATGTTTTCAAATCAATATTAATGATTATTGTTACACAAATATTGTCAATGTAATTATATAATAAGAATCATCAACGTGAAGCCTGCTCTACTCCTTGTCAGAGTATCCAAGTTCGAAAGTCAAAATTAAATTAATACTAGGAGAAAATACCCTAAGAAATAGTTCGTGCGGCCATTGAAAACTTTCCTAAAAGACTTCACAAAGTAGTGAGGGCAAAAGGGATGGCCCTCGCTACTACTTAAATAAATTATCAACTTTTTTTAAAGTCAACCTCGAAATAAATATCTTTCTTGGAAAAAAATTGTTTTTGATCTGTAACAGTAGTTGTGCCCCACCTTGTTTTTTCCAACACGAAATCAATTAATGTTCGTCATTCTCACATGATCAACATGTAATTAACACAAGTTTACAAAAAATAGTAATTATTAATCTATGAATAGATTTCAAGTTCTACTAAATGGTAGACGGCCAGAATAAATTCACAGAATTCATATCCGCAACACAAAACTATGTAACATGCCGATTCTCCGTCAATCAGACCTGCAGCATCCTGGAGATGGCAGTATCTTATGCACCACATGGCAAAACAGGAGCTTTTTAGAAAGCTAGCAGTGAATCATAATTACGACGTAAATTGCGTCTCAAGACACAATACCATACATTTTTTGTTTGTAGACTTGACAGATGTAGAGTGAAAGGTGCATTGAACACACACCGCATTGCGTAGCTGCAGCTAAGTCTTTATATCGATACGTAGGACTCACATTCATGGTCCGATGGAATGTTCTCGAATCACAAACGCGAATAATTTTGCTCATAGGCTTTTCTAACGGGGAGATGATGCCAGCACGAAGCGGAAAATTAAACTTTTACCATACCCGCAAGCAAAAATTTGTGATTCCATTACTGAACGAAATGTTGTCACAATACCACACTCAAAGTTTCTAAAGGTTCATACTCTAAGTTGAAGCCTTCTCTCTTGTAGCCACGAATATTTACAGATCAAATGATCCAAATTCCGGCCAATATCGGAACGAAAACAATGCACTTTGAAACCAAAATGCTTTATTAAGGAAGCTAAATGTTGAGATGGATTCTGGGGAATGAAGGTTCCTCCTATTGACATCATCAAAAATGTTTAATTAACATAGACAGTATCTATAAAGTTTATCAAGTTTTAGAAGGAGTGAACGAGAAGCTCATATAGAGAAAAATATAGTTTTTGAATCTCCTAATGACTGTTGTTTGCATTCACATTCCTGCCTCGGTCTGACCTCCCAATAATTGGTTGCGATTCTCCCTCGTCCTCAGCTGTATCAGCAGTAAATTGACTACTTCGATATTTATACAAACACAAAATAACAGGAAATGTCTGAGGCTCAATGAACTAAACACAGATTCTTAGTTCCGACTGAATTCATCCTCAGTGCTCTAGAAACAACTAGGAAAATGCTTCTATTATCCGACCCAAGAATGGGCCAGAAGGTTCGTTCCTATAGCCTCATTCTATTCTACAAGAGACAACCTTGATATAAAATGAAGTAAGACTATAAAATAAGGGAGGACTTGAGCAGCACAGCCTCGAGGTGTGTGTAGAACTACACGAGAAAGCGCAGAGTGGTACACGGGCCGCAGCCCTGCAGCTCGAGTGCCACTCAAAGGAGGGATGTTTTCATAGAAAGGCCCAAACACATGATCAGACCCTTGAGCAAATGACGGCCAAGTCAATGCACTCTTGATTCAAAGAGATCGCATTCTCCTTCAAACACTGCTACAGGCTCTTTGGCCGCTGAAGTTAAATTTAGGTTCTGGCCCTATTAATGAAACCAGCAAGATCTCGGTATCAGATCATTTTGCTTGTCTAATGAAGTTTTCTTACTGACTATCGACCTCCCCATTTGTTTTCTCATTCGATGTAAAAAGCACTGCATTTGTGTTGTATTAACGTTAACAATTTGTATTTTCCATGTTGTACGAATTTTAAGAAACAAGACAACCCTGGAAGTCAAAAGTTTCAATATCAATCACTTCTATTAGTATAGCGGCTTTTTATACAAAATAATAAGCGTATAGATAAATTTACCAGATAAACCATGTATAATAGGTGGACTGTGCCCGACCACCAACGTCAGGAGCAAAGTAAATGAAGTGAATGTGAGGCCACACGGCAATTCTCGTAGCAGCGAGATGGAACGCAGACATGAAGCGTCTTGTCATCTTGCAGGCCAGGGATGGGATGCTAGTCCAAACAGCGGCGCTTCAAGCGTCTAGATCGATGACTCCTAAACAAATTAGGGCGATTAACTTCTCGGATGAGCTTAGCATAGCAAGTCAAAAGAGGAAGGTAACCGTTTGCAGCAGCGGCAGAACACAAGTAAAACTGTTAGAGAAGAAAGGGCGTAGCAGAAACTGTGTATATACGTATAGACATGCATCAGCTAACTGGAACTTGGTTCCGCAGCTCTAGCTTTAACCTACGACAAGATCAAACTTTACAAGACCAAAATTTATTTCTGTATTGATCTAATTAACTGGTTTTCGAGAATAAATTTCGACGATAAGCATTTCCCATCCTTCTTGTGCTAGCAAGAGTCAGCACAATGAATTTTTTTGTTTTCTTCACAGTACGCATGAATAGAAGCAAAACTTGATTACATAACCGCTGTGTACTCACTCAACCAACAGAAAATGCATGCAAATTAACTTAGATGTACGAACAAGGAGCGAAAATTCATTTATCACGTTCTGCAGAGAGAGAACTTGACGCGGCTGCACGCTGGGCTAACAAAAAGAACGAAGAAAACAAATACACTATGGATTGTCCAAACTCATCTACATGGAAAGAATTACTCGCATAAATCTTTGAGAAGAAATATCAAGTGTGGTGATGAGGCCCATGTTGTGGCTCGTGGTTAGCAAATAGGACCACAGAGAATAAAAGCTCTCTTCAGATTATCACAAATCGTAAACTGAACTCAGGCCATAAAGTTTCAGATTAATATGAAGCCACTGACAAAATGGAGCTCGTTGTAATTAAGGAACAATGATATATGAGGGATTGTTGAGACAAGCAACAACTAAGAGATTAACTGAAAGCAAAGGCAGAGTTAGCTCTATGCTTTGGCACAAGCAAAGTTTGCTCTTAGCGTAGAATTGGCATATTTAAAAAAATTCAAATTTGAAATTGAGGTTGCGCTTTCAAATGAGAGAAACACTACTAACGGTATGAGAAAATTTATTCCCGCCTTCCCCTCTTTTCTGTACTGGAACTCATCAAGCACAACCAATTAACACGTTGCCTCCGATTGCCTGATTGGTGTAAAACTTCACTTTGTACGCATAGTCACTAGAAGGATCTGAAAAAATTACAGAACCTAACCTCAGTGGTACACATACGTACCACTTCGGAGTCAACGTGTTAAGCTGTTTGGCCGCTGCTAATCCAGAAGTCTCCTGGCAGCAAAATACCACTGCGGTGAAGCACCATCTTCTTGGAAAAGGTAGGCATGCATCACCCTTTAGCAGCTGGTTGTGGAAACATCCAGTTGGTCAGCATCTTCTAGTAACTTTGACCGGGAACAATTCATCCCTAAAATACATGAATGTCATACAGAGTCCCCTCTGATACAGCACGAAACACATTAACATTTGGCTAGTCTTACCAAATTTTCAGGATAGCACGCAGATTTTAAATATCCCAATTACACAAATTATGCCTACATACTTAATTTTCAAATTAAATGCCTCCTCACTACTACCGTTGCAGAGTCATAACACTTTGCATTAATGTGAGTACACCTCAGCTTTGTTGTCTTGGGTGGAAACCATTTTAGATTTTTATGTACTTTTGTGTTTTTCAGGTCAAAAATATCTAATCGCGTAGAAAATAAAATAACTGTACGAAAATCAGCTCACAACATCTGTATCGCAATATTGGAATTTGGTTAAATAACATAAAAAAGTGAAATGAAGGAGCATTTTTGTTTACACCATTTACAAAAGCTATATCGAAAGCCTTCTGCGTACGACGGTAGAATATAGAATAATAATGAGCAAATGATACATGAATTCTACAGATTTGCACATAAATGATACATGTAGGATGACACTAACAATAACTGCACTGGAACTGCACTGTAACTACACTGTAACTACACTGTAACTACACTGTAACTACACTGTAGCTACACTGTAGCTACACTGTAACTACACTGTAACTACACTGTAACTACACTGTAACTACACTGTAACTACACTGTAGCTGCACTGTAGCTGCACTGTAGCTGCACTGTAACTACACTGTAACTACACTGTAACTACACTGTAACTACACTGTAACTGCACTATAACTGACAGCGCAGTGAGTCGCTGCCCTCCAAAAGACCGTCAACGGCATCCCAGTTGCAGACAATTACCAGGGCCCACGGAAAAAATAGCGCTTATTTTCTCAACAGGAGATAGTTTCATTGAACACAGCCATGTTCTTCGTAAAGAGATCGAAGCACAGTAAGAAATACAAGACTTAAAACAAAGTCTTGAAGACAACATTTTGCTGAAATGAAATATAAGAGGATTACAATTTAATCATTCACGCCTGAGAGCCTTATAGAAGACAAACATGCTCTTTTCAAAGACCGAAAAACGACAGAGTAGAACACCTACTTAAAAACGTTCATACTTGAAGTATGTATGAAGTGACCACGTGCGTAAAAGGAAAATGTTGCTTCACATAGTGTGGCACATACTAAATACGTAACTTCTACACAAATAGAAGAAATCGTATCACACCGGACCAAAGAAATGACGTTTGATTATTTTCCAGACCAACTTCGCGCATAAAGAAAGGAAAAAAGTACGCCATATAAATCATATCCACGACGGCGATTCGTGTTTGGTGTACAGTGTGACCCCGAGTAGCATTCTTGGAGAACGAGGGTTTTTTTGAGGGGCTATGCAGCAGGCGGTTACCGAGCGATTCATCTCCCGCCAGTCTGTTATTATGTGACCTTCTCTAGATTATCTTCGCCAGCCTGGGCCTTGCAAAAATTTCTATAGTGGAGGAACATTTTGCTGGGCCGCAATGCTCTCAACTTGCGCAACTGGATCAGCTTGCAGGACGAACTTGAAGCTGAAGCAGCGCACGCAGCGTTGTCGTTTGGAAACAAGCCGCTGCAAGAGACGCGACTTTGCGTCCGTCAAAAATGGACCAAAAACGTTTCAAAGCTCACTCAATCGATCCAAGCATCAACCCGCAAACAAATGCATCCAAAATTTATTGATGATATTATTTTGAAATTATGCAAAAAGACGTCACAATCCAGGACGTTGGCTTGAATTGTGACGCGTATATATCACGTAAATGTGAGCAATAAAACTGATGGATCATGTCACTAAATGCGCTATTGGACGCGTTTATTCAAGGGAAATTGCTGTCTTGGATAAACATACAAGTAAGCAAAGCTCGCATGATAAAAAACACAATCTTAATCTATGTTTTTTTCTGCAAAGTAGATCACATTACTGTGTTCATCATTAATGAAACATTAATAGTATTAAATTGGTAGTATGAGTTGTCATGCGTCACGTAACACAACCAGTACTGAAGACGAACAAAACAGGAGATTACTCAGTCTGTGGTTTAGGCATATCCATTCCGCTGCTTAAGATCATACGGGTAGGACCTGTTATCTTAGCAGTACGAGAACATTTGACTGCACAGAAACAAGCACAACAGGAAGGAACCCACAATCCTCATGTTGGCAGAATTTTCTGCTCCACTGCCAGAACCGTAAAATGGCGGCATGCGTCAGCCACCACCACCGAGGGCAGTCAGCGAGGCCGAGCAGCTCAGCCGTGTTGCTAACTGTACATCAGTGACGAGAAGCTAACTGGGTACCTCTAAATCACTTACAAACGCTCCAATATCAAGTAAAGTAGTCATGAAGATGCATAAATAATAAAAATCATGCTCAAGGAACGTCGATGTAGAGTACACATGCCCCAACAGGAATTCAAATGGTTCAGATAATATACAACTCACGCAGTTGAAATCCTAATTCTAGGAGACTTGAGTTCGAAACGAAGTCGAAGGTGAAGTAAAAACCTGTGGTACCTTACAAACGATCTTACATCGTCTTTGTTTTTATTGTTTATCTACCTTGATATTTCAATAAGATAGACGTAATTTAAGTAACTTCATATAGCCATAATTCATTTGGAAAGGCCGTACCTTGCTCAGTCATTGTAGATTTTAAAGTATCAATCCCATTAAAAATTTTCTTCTTAAGAATAATCCCCAACAAGATAGTGTAAATAAGTTTCATACGCGAAGTACTTATAAATGGCCGTGAGTAGTGCGTCCAGAAAGCACTGCTGATTTATTAAACAAGTTTGTTAATTTCTTAAACGAACACTCATTTTATGGGAAAACACTTGGATTATAAAAAACATACAGATAGCAGCACCGTTAAATTGGACAGAAAGAGTGTACTCCAGTAAGCCAAACATACCAAGAAGCGCAGTCCAAGATCAAGACGTGGGACGGAGGGATCACAGCTGGGAGGGGGGTTACACTCGGTGGCCTCGACACAACTTCTCTTCCTTATAAGGAGAACCGAACGCTAGGCCCGGCTACCCACATGACCGTGGCTCCAGCACACACACACACACACACACACAAGCGTGTGCTGCAAAAACGAGCCTCCATCGTCCTGTGAAAGTATGATGATTTCCAACTCTGACGTGGAGACCAAAGAAGCGGAGCGAGAAAGCAAGCCTCTAATTACACATAAAAAGTCTCATGCACCAATATTCTCCCAGAGCAAAAATGTTCAGTGAATAAAATGAATATAGTTCAAGTGTCACGGCAACTTTCGCTAACAATTCTAGAATTCCAAGAAGTCTGGTCACTCCTCAAAATGCAAACTATAAAAAAAATATTTTTAATCTGTATAGTTACCGAAACTTTTCCTAATTAATTCAGAGAGTGTTGAGGCTCGATGTTCATACATCAACGATTCTCCACTTCTGTTCATATTCAGGACTGGCGTGTCTCGCTCATGAACAAGTACACAAAAAAGCGCTATGTCATTTCTTTATCTTTTACAGGACTGAAGTAATGTCGTTCTCAAGCTTGAGTCTGGGTGAGCATCGAGCATCTTTTTGTATCGGTACTTTTGCAAGATTTTTGCTATCGGTACGCATCAAAATTTCATAACTGTTACTGCAGGCTTAAGCTCTTCTGTATGTTATAATTGACAAACAATATACCTACACTTGATACCAGATGTGATCAGTTCTGTTTCCCGTGTTCTCATGCAGTCGCCGTCAGGTTAAGTTTAAATTCAAGGAAAAATGTAATATCTTGAAAATTATCAATCATCGATTCTGAACGTAACCCAGGTTGCTGCACACAACTCCTGACATGAGAGGAAAATAAAAGAAACTTGCAACGCACACAACAAAGAATGGCAATTAAAAGCTCGCACCAACAGAGCTGACGTCATGTGCACGTGTCCCAACAGTTAAAGAAATCCACAAAAGTTAAAGTGTTTAGAGATTGTAAAAAATTGCTGCAACTAGTGAAGGGGTAAAAGCGTAGCGGTGTAGGAGCTGTGCAAAACATCCTTCTCAATATCCCAGATGCACTTGCATTTTTATCGTAACGCAGACTTCTAAATAAATCACTGCAGCTTGAAAAATAAGCGAATGTTTGGAAAGCACACGATCAATAAAGATTTTTATTATTATTCACAACCTAATGGTCTTTTTGTACAATACTTTTTTCAACTAATTATTGCCAGCTAATTATTTTTCCCCACCGTTACAGGAGTAAAACCGGAATACGAGTAATTGGTTGAATTGTGTTTATGATGACTTAAAAAATTATTAACATAATATTACATTAAGGTAAAATATTTCCCAAATCTACAGGAATTGTCAGCATGTTTCAACGAAGTGCTATTCAAATTCATCAAAACTTGAGCAAATGTCATCTTACAACAGAAAAAAATTACTCAGTCATATGAAACCGACAGCGAACAGAATGGCTCTGGAAGCCCTCGTAACGTACAGCAACCAGCCTGCAAACCGGAGCTGGACAGCCTGCTGAGCGTGTGAGCGTTCAGTCGAGTGGTGGTGGTGGACAACCTGTAGAGCGTGTGAGCGTTCAGTCAAGTGGTGGTGGTGGACAACCTGTAGAGCGTGTGAGCGTTCAGTCAAGTGGTGGTGGTGGGCAACCTGTAGAGCGTGTGAGCGTTCAGTCAAGTGGTGGTGGTGGACGACAAGCGAACAAGAGCTGGTGATGCGCTTGATGAGGGCTCGTTATGGTCTGGAACAGTTGAGGATAATCTCTTTCTATGCTCCGAATTCAAAGGACGCAATTAATGGATGAGCTGCTTAATGCCTTTCTCCTGCGAGACGCCTCTTGACCTCAGCTCAAGGCTCTCGGGGAGGCGCATCCTAAACTAAATCATCCTCCGTTATATCAAATAATAAAAAATATGATTATGATTTCTATCTTTGAGGCATCATGTACTGTACATGCACACATGTAGAGTAGGTGCTTTCCTCATGTCTGCACTTCCCTCCCAAATAAAGCGGGAAGGCAATTATAGGAGAGTTTACCCAGGAAAAGGACCTAATACTTTCCTTTTCCCGACCCTCTCTACACTCAATGAGACATAGCTCGGAAAACTATATGAGAGTGTTTTGTATTTTACACTGTACCTCAGTATCGGCTGGACTCAAACTCCATACACTACAAACATAGTCACAACTCCAGAGCTGTTACTAGAGAGCGGGCATGATACGTGCAAAAACCTATATTGTTTCCTTTTATAATGTTGAACCAATTCAATCTTGCGATTTACAGTTACGCAATGTATTCAGAGCGGGTAAATGTTGTAGAATGAAGTGAGCGATTATCCCAAGGAAAAGTTCTGCGAATTCTTCCCTTGTTAGCCACGACCCTGGGACAAAAGTGCTGCGTTTGATGAAGCTCACCGAGACGAGAGCTCACACAGAACGTTAAATAATTAAAGATCCAGCACTCCTGAGGACGAGAGGCTCGTCAGAATGTCTCTACGAGCTCAGCGCTGGCAGATCAGGAATTTCACAGCTGCCTCCAGCGAGACAGTCCCGTTTTTCTTGAATTTTTCACTTGTACACTCGGTGCAAGCAGTCAAGCTAAAACTTGTACACTCGGTGCAAGCAGTTAAGCTAAAATGGAAAACCCAATGTTTCCATAGCAGTGAAAAATTCAAAGACATGCAGATTTGTAATCAAGTTCAACAAGTAGCATTGGGAAATAAGATGAGTCATGAATTTTCGAACAGAAGCTTAAAGTTAAGGAAGCAGAACTTTATGAATTAGGACAGCGAAATCAACAGGGGTTCACTCACAGCTTCCAGAAACTCCATAACAATTTTCACATTAACAATCGATGGGAAATCGACGGCAAACGCCATATCTTTAAAATAAATAATAAAAATTTTCTACCAGTAGCAGATCTAATGTGCAAAGAAACTAGTCGCCGTCCCAGTCTTTCTCTGTAGGACAAGCGAAAATTGCGTTTATTTCCATGAATTTATTTTCTTCGAATATATCATAATCACTGGAAATTACCGTTCATTTGGCAGTAAATTATATACAGACATGAAAATTTGGGCTTGCAGGAGACCAGTAGCAGCAGTGCTGCCCGCTGGCCCTCATAATGGTGGGCCTCATTACGTTCAGGCTCTAACTTAAATCTGTGACAGCTTTGTGGCTTAAAAACTTTCCGTAATGATGAAAGATATCAATTTAAAAGACTATTATGAAAGGTTTAAGGCTGAGCAAAACGATTATTTATAACAGGACGGTGCGTAGAAGTTTAGAAAATAAAAAAATCGGACGTGATGTGGGTTGCATTGAGAAAATTTGTATATCTAGCCTTAAGTCTTTCTTAAAAGTTACTATGACGGATGCGGTAGCTTAGAATAAATTTTACTACTCCAGCTGAAGACACGTTTTGTTGCAAGACTCATTTCATAATTTCACAAAGAAAGCTACAAGCGAGCTCCGTCTTAAAAACTAGTGGGCGCAGGCCCATTGCATTTCCAGTATTGCATGGAAACAAAATTTATTGTACATACCGCAATATTATTGTCTAAATGCAACGCAAGCATCAAAATCTCATCTCTATCCTATCTCTCATCTTCACCATGCATCAAAGCTGAACTCATTCTTCTACTCTCATTCCTAAAATTCCTTTACCGTGTATCAGTGCCATACTCATTCTTCTACTCCAATTCCTAAAACGTCACCAAACCAAAATTCTTTCAAAGCCGCCTGCGAGTAATCCATGCCACTTCCTTCTTTAGCTGAAAAAATCCTTTTGTGAATGTCGGCAATAGAACTTACGCCCTATCGTTTACGAATATTTGGAATCTATATCAATAGTTATGTTCATTACTTTGTAAAACTAAACAATTTAAGTTTCAATGAAGACCATCATGTGTTCATCTCCCTTCAGTCTGACCAACCTCAAATTTTCCTGAACGATCATAAAATAATAAACTTAGCACGTATTTCATCTTTGCCAATAAATGTATTGGTCATTTTCACTCTTACGTTTATCCCACGATATTCTGTAGAAAACTTCCATGCTTGCTATTACTTATCAGCAATGAAGACCCCACTGCTACCATCCTACACAGCACAAATGCTGAACTGACACTGTGTGTGAACTTTGAGTTTGTTGTTGCCTCCCTTCATATTCTGTACTACCCTCACATAACACACGTCTCTTTTTAATGAATTCAACTGTTACTCCTTCTTCCTTCATTGAGAACTAGTTCCTACGTTCATGAATACCTTCACCTTATCTTCACCTAGAAGTCGTCCATGGTATTATTATTATTGTCCTTATCTCATACTGGTCTTAACGTCGATTTTTATCCTGATCATCCTGGTATTTATCTGATACTAGTTAAAATTCAGAGACCAACTTTATCTTCAATCTCGTTATAAACCTTAGCCTCCTTTTTTTCGTCCTCATTGTATAACCAATGTTCCTTCTTGTTTATGCTTCCTTTCTCACTTACATACAGATTACAATGTGATAACCAGGGTCATTGCTAGGATTTGCACCATCCACAGAGGGAACTGAATTTCGAGCAAAAAAAATCAAAGGTAAACTAGATAGTTTGGCCACTAAAAGCCAAGCCTAACATATTCATAGGAGTCCATGGTTCAGCAGATGCTAAAAACGATTTTCAGAGGCGATCAGTAATTTAAACATGTCTTCTCAAAAATAGTCAGTTGATTGCATCCAACTCGAATAGGACTTGCGGCACAAAATGATGGACATCAGACTGCGATGAAACGAAGCGATGGCAAAATCTTAGCTTGTTACATCGCCTCATTTTGGACTGCGCTGCTACAACTCCACCAATCTTCATGCCGTAATTGTAACCCGAACTGATTGATCCGACGAACCCATTTGAACTCATGAAGGCATTGTGCTAGTTGATTGGAGTGGTACTTATATGGTTTCCATGTTCTAATACAATATCATGAACTTGAGATTACAAAAAATTATCATAGATACATGGTGGGACCTAATTCCTGTTATCATACATATTATTAAATGAATTTTAATAATTACTGTTTCACACATATTGCCTAATGTAATTTTATTCAATTAATTATCAAGGTGAAGCCTGCTCTACTTCTTGCCAGAGTATCAAAGTTCTAAAGTCAAAATTGAATAAATGCTGGGAGAAAATACTCTTAGAAGTAGTTCGTGTGGCCATTGAAGATTTTCTTAAAAGACTTTGCCAAATAGTGAGGGCAAAAGAGAAGCATTTTGAAAAAAAATTCGAGTCGTAGATTAGTTTAGTTACTTATTATTTGTTAAAGTCGGACTTTGAAATAAATGTTCATTTTCAAAAAAAATTGTTTTTGTTTTGTAACTATTTAAGCCCCAGCCTGTAGGAAAAAAGTGTGATTAAAAATGTTTAGAACTTTTTTACATAAAAGAGTTATCCCTCTGTAAATCGTAAAAAAATTGTGATAAATAGACCCATCAACACTAAATTACATTTTCCGCAATCAACGTTGCTTTGATTTCCTGCAACTATTGTTAGTGAATACTTAATGATATCTTTAAAAATAAACGGCCACAAAAATTACGACGTCAAACCTGTTTTAGAAGGATGTTATATATACGTTCAAAAGAACAAAGAGCTTAAACATCTCTTCATAATCGATGAGCTTTTTGCCTGATCTTGCTGAAAACCGGTGATTACAGAGAGACTTGTAGGTTAGTACGGAGAAACAACGACAGACATTAGCAGCATCACTCGGCGCAATCGTAACGCAACAAACAGTGCACATAGTAGCTGAACGTAGAACATTCTGCGGCATTTATCATGATGACATGACATGCTACATCACACTTGCAGTATGGACAGCAGTTCATATCTTTACCACTCCTAGTTTCATCCCATTGATGACGCTAGCATAATTAACTGTGAAGAAGCCATTATCGACCGCAGATACCACCACTCACTGCAGACACCACCACTCACAGTATTCAACACCACCCACTCTTACCACCACCGCTCACCACCAGCACCACTGCCACCACCAGACACAGCGGCGTGCTCAGACAGTCCGACGCACCTCCACCACCTCGAGCGCAAGCGTGGCAGACACCTCGGCGGCAGAGCAAGTCCAGCCAGTCGCGCTACAGACGAGGCGCAGTCGCGCTTGTGCTTGCATCCTGTCATTTTTCTTCTGAATCCCTGGCAGTTGATTGTGACCCCTAAGAACATGAGCAGAAGAGGAATTATAGTTTCCTACTTCCATCAATTAATGTACTCGTAAGTGGGAGGTGTGAGATCCACCACAGCTGGGTGGCCTTCACGGTATGGGCATCCGATGCTCTACAGATTCTATTGCCACACATTATAAAATCGCTTTGTTCTAGAACACATAATACACTTTATTCCTGTCCTTCCTGTTCGGTAATCACAGGCAGGAAACATTCTATTCATCAAAGAATACTTTTAATATCACAATAAAAACATCACTGAAACAACTAACACAGTTTTGAAGAAATTCCTCGCCGATATAATTGCAACAAAACGGGATCGATAAGACGAAATTGAGGCGAACAATACAGCGCCCGACTGTCCTTGAAAACTGCTTCTCGACAAGAGCTTCCCGAGATCAGTTTTGCACAAGCTACAGCTTTACTGGCAACAGTTTCCGCAGTAAGCGTTTTCTTAATAACAGTTTCCTCGTCGAATGTTTAATGGAGACGATTTTTCACTCCTGAGCTTAGAAGAGCCACTAGTCACCGAGGCACAGCCAGACAGACGCTATGATTTACCGGACACGTTGTTGTGTTGCAGGTCGAAATTTGTCAGAATAAAACATTCTTGTGGTAGGGACCCCGCGGGTATTGCTAATGTTTAAAGTGATGGTTGTATTGTTGTTGAGTGAATTGATTTGATATTTCATGCAATACGTTCCTCGATTTGCCATCTCAAAAAGTTGAATGTCAGAGAGCTTTTGTGAAACTCTCTGACAAAATGGAATGCCTTTCGTATTCTTCTAAAATACATAGAATGCCATATCCTTTGTAAGGGGCTCGATTGAGCTGGAGGTGTGGTAGACCACGTCATCTGACAAGGTATACAAGAGGTCACAGAAGTCTACACGGAAAACAAAATGCTTTTCCCAGTACCTTTAAATGCTTCATATACGTGCCAGGATACATGAGAAGGGAATACGTGACACGAAACTGGTCATTCGCGAGCTTGATCCACGAGTAGATCACCACAAATATCCACTGAAATTTTCTTCACACAGCGAACAATGAATGAAAAAATTGTGTAGCTGCATTTTTGAAGAATACCTGTCAATGTAGGGAAAACAAAGAGTTAGCCTCAGAAAAGTGAAGGCAAAAGTTATGTCTATTTTCAAGGCGCAAAACTTTGCTGTACTTCAAGTTCCTTCGAAGGTATAGCTCACAAGTTCTCCCATAATCACACATTAAGACCAAATACAATATAGACAATGTGAAGTTCATGAGGTAGAGCATTTAAATAAAAGAAAATAGGCAGCAAACTCCTTGCAGGTACCCGCGACCTTCATCTGTGAGCCAGCCAAATCGTAGCCCAGATCAGACTACGTGTCAAGACTTTATGGAGACCAAAGTATTTTTTTCCCGACCAGACATTTATGAAAGTTGCTGAATAATGTGTGCCTCGACATACCAATCTGGAAGGTATACCTAGAACGAATGGATTCATTCCACTACGTTATGAAATTTGAAGACTGTTAGGCTCTCGTGAAACTTTGATTCTGAGTTATTTTTTTATGCCTTTTATGACGATAGGAGACGAGCTCAGGAACAGACGTGACGTGAAGGAAGGGTAGTCAAGCAGAGCAGCTCTCAAAAGCCGGAATTACTGAATATGGACGTAGAATTCCTGAATATGGCAACACGGTAACTTTAGGAGTGACAGCCTATGGCAACACATTGCAACATAAAAGGTGATCGCGCATGACAACACACGGCAACTTAACAGAAGAGAGACTGCACATGGCAACACACATCTCAACAGGAGGGTGAGCGCGTAAATTTTGACCAGGCATCGTAAATTGCACTATTGGCTCGTGTTGCAGAGCTGGACACAATGGCACGATGGGCTCGACTTCGACGAATAAACTTCTATCTCTCCTTACTATCAAGACCTCAATGGAAATGTAGCCTATTCAAAAAGAAGCTTACAGAACAACGCGCACGCAATGAATCCCTTTTTCCTTCTGAGACGTTAAAGCTGGATGAAGTAACAATAGAAACGTACATTTTTTGTTGCGGATATTTGTGGATGATGGGCTGAGACGCAGGGGCCGCGCGGTGGACGCGTGGAGGTCGTGCATGGTTATAGGTGTAGTGCAGTAATGAGACTCGCTTATCAGTACAAGTCAACTTTACGAGTTTTGTGTTGTTAGTTCAACAGATAAACAAGTAAGGCCTTTATGTGATGTGCCTTTATTCGATACAGAGAAGCGCGTCGTAAAGCAAGCCCATACACATCCTCTCCCACGGATCACACAGGCGGCCAAGCCTCTTAAACTCTTTCTCAGCTCACGGCACAGCGAAGCCAAAAAAACGTCGGATTTTTTGAATAATTTTATCAAATAAATTAGAAAAATAATCTAAAACAATCTAAAATAAAGAATCAGTTCTCTTAATATACCAGAGCTGCTCTAGCCTGAGAGGCCCTCATGTGTCCAGAGACAAACTGATCGAAAATGTGTTGGAGGTCTGCTCAGGTCATTCATTCCTCCCTGGGCTTATATTGCTCCTAGCAAAACTGTACTTAAATCAACACCAGCATAGTCTAAATGGTTGCAATAAAATCAGGGGCGATAACACAGATTGGGACCGACAGAGCTTAGCCCTCAATGCCACCTGAGCAGCCATCGTTTCTAGGATTACTTAGCAGGAAATAGTGTACAAACACGCTACTGACAGCACATCCTACTGACAGCATGTGAGACGCATGCACTAACAGATCGAGGATGTGATTCATGGTTTGCACAACAAAACGCTCAGTTAACCGCAAACTGAGGATGAGAATCTATTTCATATACGAGGCATTAAGGAGCGAAGAGTAAATATATCACAATCCTTAATGATAAACTCCCTCTTTTTGAAAACTGGGATACAACCATGTATGTGATCCTCTATGTACAGTGACTTGAGGTGAAACGTACGAGTCCGCACCTGATAGGAACGGAGAACTGGTTGCTTCTCTCCATAGCACTAACATGGCGTTCTGTTCAGGCAAAGCGACTACCCTCTTCACACAAAGATACGAACCGCACACAATCAAACATTTGTCTACAAACGATGTACTTCTGTGGCCTAACACCGACGCCCGCCCTCAGCGCTGCACTCGTACATCTGGTCGTCACATCGGCGTGCAGCAGATCTCCTGAAGAGATATCTGCGTATCCTTTATCTGAAGTATAAAGTTACAGTCGACTGTGACGACCCTGACGAAATGTTCGCTACTCTTAACAAATAAAATGACTCATAAACTAGTAAAATCAGGCCTATTTCGCAAACATGAATGAGCTGAATTTGCATGAACACACACCAGCATCAGCGTTGATGGTTGGATCCAACAGATTCAGAGTCATTTTCGGTACAATCCTTCTCAAATTAATGGATACACAGAATAGGTTCGGTCTCGGGCCAGCCTAACGCTCATGCTCCACTGAAGTTTTTACAGACGCTATAGGAAACTGACAAGCCTAAAAAGAGCTCGAGTTTTAAAGTGTTTAAGAACAAGTTTGTGGTTTTGATATGCAAGATGATAAGTGTACCGGTTTGGTGGCTGTCAGTAAAGTTTAGTAATCAGTGGACCAATGGCGACCGAGATAAAACTTTAGATAAGTCATCGTGCAATACTGCAGGCCAATAGACTTCGTGGTAGGGACCTTACCTTGCCTATGATCGTAAACTTCTCAAAACTGACGACACAATCTGAAAAAGAGTCAATCAACACATCTTAGCTCTTAATTGGCTATCTTCGTTCTGAATAATGGGCTACACAAAGCACGGAGTTACGATGAACTGAAGTCTCGTTGAGTATACTGACTACAGAGTACTTGAGAAATCACTGATAAGTGAAGGCTCATTTTGTAGAAATGCGATCCATTTATCGAGTGTGCAATATTGTACCGATACACCACGATAAGAACGCCACATCAAAGGGATGCACGCTGTAACTAGCTAATTAAACGGCACAAATTGATGAAATTTATGTATTGATAAACAGAAGGCGAGAAGCAAATGATCTAACGAGGAAGATTAGAGAAGTCGCCGGTTCACAGAAGGACTCAGTAGAAACAGACTGGGACCGCGCGGCTTTGATCCCTCAAGCCGAAAGCAACCGGGCTCTGAAGTAGATAATTTAAATCCTTTCCCAAAAAATACCCGTTCTAGCAATTGATCACTTTTTATTAGAGAAGCATAGAGGAATATTAAAGTGAAAAGGTTCTTGATCTTACCGTACGAATGACCTCTGTGTGTAAGAGCTATAAGAGGGTACATTCTTCTGTGTCAGTGGTGCAAAATGAGGATTCTTTTGAGGGAAATTGATTGAAAGAGTACAAATGGAAAATGAAAACTTGTTAGCTATTGCTTCCTCCGGTCGGAAATATTTACTACACAAGGAGAAAACTCCCCTCATTTTAATGTCTTTTAATAAACTTATGTTTTGAATACAGTAGACGATCGTGCACAGTGTGTTGAACACAAGTTTTAACCTTCAATAAATGATAGGGTAAAAGTTAGTATAATTTTGTCCTTTTCCTTTTTCAGATAATATTTCAAAGTTTTTAAATTATCTGCAGAATATGGCAAATAAAGATGATACTGATAAAAAAATGCACATATAACCGAAAGACAAGAGATTTGACAGCTTCTGAGAGAAGAGCAGTATTGCAGGCACTTCTTGAGAGATCTACAGCCCGTAAAACAGTCCAGACCTGAATGTACTTGACATCGGCTATTTCAAGTCAATCCAATCCCTTCAACATAAAAAAGCACCACGTAACGTTGATGAATTAATTGAAGCAGTGACAGATAGCTTTGAGGAATATCAAAGATCAAAATTAAACATTTTTCTTACTTTGCAGCAGTCAATGGAACAGATTATTTTGGCTGACGGTGGCAACAATTATAAGCTTCAACATCTGTCGAAAGTACAACTGGAAAGAAAAGGAATTATTTCAAATTCAATTCAGATTTCAGAAAAATTGAAGAATAAATTTACAAGTATTGAGTAAATATAGAGGCAAATATGTTTCTTCCCTTGATACATTATCAATTTCATGTATTTAATTACAATATAGAATTTGGCTTCTGTTATTTATTTCATGAAAAATATCATTCATTGATGTTTATACATTATCAATTTATTGTACTGTTTTACAGAAAAAAGTTTTTCTTTTTGTTACAACCAGTAGTTTTGCAAGTATCCTTTCTGAAAGGTTTACATTTGTTTTTGGATCCAATATTTCCGACCAACTTCAACATTGATATGGACCAACTATTTCCGACCAGAGTGAATACTTAATTAGTAGACCCACACGTAAAAATTCACGTGTTCTTTACTGAATTATTTCGTTAGGTTTGCCAGCGGACGCGGGCTTTGCGAAGGAGTTTCCACATTGAAGGATGTGCCTTTGGTATCCACAATACAATGCTTACAATACTTGTATACCCTACCGAATTTCCTCCTATCTAAATCCTTAAGAGCGTCACTGAGACACGGACCAAGCAAGCAAGTAAGCAACAAACTGTGTATTATTATGTAGTGAAATTGCGAATGGATCATAGCAATAGCGCTTGCATTAAAATTTTAGGAGACAGCTGAACCAATCATTGAAGATAAATAACTACGCATTAGCTCAATCATAATGAAGTTCATGATGATGATTAGCTGATGCTTCCAAATCAAACACGGTGACATTTCTATTCTAAATATGATTTTAAAGTAACAAAGTCAGCTAATTTCTCAAAATTTTCGCTTTAGATAAGCAGTCACAACTTCTGCACTCGCTTCCATATTTTCTCCAAGTATTGCAATGAAGTATCAAATTAGGGGCCAGATTTCACAAGCTCCACCCAATGAACCACATTTAGACTCGCCCATGCATTATAATTTGACAAGGATTGGAAACTTCTAGACACAATCCTTCAAATCGCGAACAAGAAAAGAGAACATTTGCATTTGAGTTGTGATTTCATAGCAGCTGTGGCGATAATTTCTAGCATCAACTGTTCCTACGAGCTGCTGCAAAAACTGCACCTCGACAACATACGTTAAAACATGAGCAAAAATCCTCAGTTAAATACACAATTCGGAGCAATACTCTGTAGCAAAGAAGAACCCACTCACAATATACAAGAGAGTTGCGTTCAGTCAAATTCTGCCTGTTTGTATGAATTAGCTATACTCTAAATTTGAGGTTCAACTCGAATTCCGATCCGCAAAAACTTAGACAGCTTCTAGTTTCTGTAAACGTTTTGTACATATTTGGGCTTCACTTGTTCACACTCCCTGGTTCACATTTAAACTAAGGAATGATTTGCGATTCTAGTCACCATGATCAACAGATGATACATATTTTAAGCAGTACAATGCTACAATTTTCTCTTACAATTTCATGAGTTTCAGCTTTTGTTTGGTAATTACCTCTAACAGCCATTCCTAGGAGTTTAGGTGTTGCTGCATGCATCTGGTAGCTGTCAACACTCCAGCATAGACGACCACAAGTAAGATTTGTATCGTGCCTGAGGCAATCAGACTAAACTACACTTCACTCGTATACTACATAACCAGCAACCTCAGTTCATGATTCTGAGTATAAGAATTATTTTCAGCAGTTACGAGCATGAGATTTGAAAAAAAAACTTCAGAACAAACGTAGGATTAATTTTGCCATAAGAGGACAATGTGGCGCCGGCCGAGATTCATCAGTGTTTAGAATTGCGAGCACGCCAAGGGGGGAAGATGAACCTCTATGTAAGCCTCCAGGATGTGCAGGGTAGCTATCCTTCGTGAGCTCATGACTCAAATCATCGTTGTGCAGCAGCTTTCAAATTCAGAGGATGGCTTAGAGAGGAGCTGTGTACAGTACTCACCACTGATGTACGCTCTGGCAGCTCCATGCAGCGCAGCCACCACGAACACCGTGTACACTACCACGCTAGCGCCGTTCATCATGATCGCGTCTCCACTTCCTGCAACAGCGACACGTCACATAAGCATTAAAAACAGAAACTTCATGCACAAATAATTTAGAAATTTCCTCGTAGGTGTTCAATTCCATTCACGAGTTGTTGAACAGAAGGTCTATGTGCAGGTACAGAGAATCATAAAGCTTCGAATCATCCATTAGTTTTCTGCATTAGGAAAGCTACACGACAGGGAAAATTTTCTGACAAGAATAAAGAATCAATAATATAAGTACATGATTATATCCACCGTTTTGGACGTCCAGAGTAAAAATCCTGTATGTGAAAAAATTGTTCGTCTATTTTCGATGAGAAAATTATTTTTAAGTCGCATAAAATTCTGAGCTTTCCAATGTCTTGTGTGTGGACGTGCACTAAAATGTTAAATGCAATGCTGAAAATTAACTTGCTGGAGGAAATTCGAGATACAAATCTGAGGAAACCGCAAAAAAAGAAAGATCTCTCCCAGAACACGAATGACTGAACGACGAAACCTCTGAGAGCCCTCTCACTTCTCAGGGTGTTCGTGTAGTAAGTGTAGTGGAGGGTGAAGTTGGATATTTAGTGTATGCTCATGAGCAAGTGTTAGCTTAGGTTGAACTACAACAGCAACAGTTTTGTCCACTTTTGCGGGTCAATATAATATCATCAAGAAACAAGGCCACAAAAGTAGTGTCTCGTCAAATTAGTAGCTGCATCACCGTATTGATAACAACACTACTTCTAGCTGGGGCGCATGATGTGCCTCCAGCAGGTGGCGGGCTGCAAGCAATCCGAGAGCCTCCGATTAGAGCAGCGCCGCCGGCCTCCAACGAGCGCGATGTGTATCGGCTTGGGACGAAAAAACTCGCAAGGTCACGCGAGGACGGTGAGAAATGGCGCACAAATAAATAAAGGCTCGTAGACCAATAAAGTTTATTGGAGCGAGAGGGAGGAGGATGCCCGAGTGGTGGCTCAGCTCCAGTTATCGGCTATCACAACCTGTTATTTCCATCAATGAATTACTGAAGGACTAGTGTTCCAGCGAACTGTAACTCACCATTCGACGGGCGTGGAATTTGTCCATTTCATGGCAACATGCAATGGTTGAACAGCAAAAGAGAGAGAGGACTAGCAAATAAGTTATTAACGTCTTCTAAATTACGCTTTAATTTGCAGCTATGAACGTCAGGGCAAAGTCAAATGTATGGCCTCCCAGTTCTACAGGAAATTTTTTTAGCTGATGATGATGCAAAACTAACAACGTAGTTTCCGTCGAAGAGAACCCTTGCAGGGAGAAGTGAAGAGCGTTGCAGGTGTGGCGCACAAGTTAGCTACACAAAAACGAGTTGGTATTAACAAAGATTGCAAGAGCACTGATTTTACGAGCGAGAAAAACCGCCAAATTGATCAAAACATGACAAAAATACACCACCTGGAGCGAGAACAACCCTCATATCATGTAGTGAAGTGCACTGCAGAGAGAAGCAGGCATCACAGACAATACATCTTCAGGCGTCTGAATTGGATGCTTAATTACAGGCTCACATCACGTTTTCGTATCTCAGCATTTGTTTGAGCAGGCGGACAGCATACTATATGAGGTTGGCTAGAGGTAATTATCTAAATTGACGGAGTAATTCAAACGTGGCATGAATGACCACCCTGTGGAAATAAGGATAGAGAGATTAGTGTGAATCATGGAAGCGTGGAAGAGTGAACCATTCATTAAACACTAAATTTTAAAAATTATGATAGGAGTAATGAAGTGGACCATGATAGTAAGAAAGAGTTGTGAACCATTCATGGAAGACTGCAATTTGGAAACTAATGTGAAAGTACACGGCTGCTTTTCAAATCATCCCCACTAACTTTATCTCCTGTTCAAATTCTTTCTAGGAAATGTGGAACCATTCGACCAAACCAAACACTGATTTTATCAACACCCTACAATTTCCGTGTTCAGCCGTACAGCTGAAGTTCAGGTAACTCTGAACCTTCAGTTTTCTTCCTCTAAGGGCTAGCTTTGTCAATGATATCTATGATGGTAACTTTATCACAGTAACTACATTGAAAATAGTAATCACTGGATAGATTTAGGCTATCCACTGCATGAAGAGTACGCACACGCTATCAACCCTACACCAGCAGTATTCAAGAATGCCTGTAGTGCTCCTGTACACAGTATTGGTTCATGTTTGAGGTTAAATAGACATAATATTGAAATTTCATATTTATCATTCAGTGAAAGCAATCATCTTTGCTCTGTCTTTCGCTGTCCAATGTTTCTGCCCCGCCGTACTGTTCAACACGTGTGAAACGTCCTACGCTAAAGTGGACTCTGAAATAACTGCGGACAGGATAACTCTGGAAAGGTGAGTTCTAGAACTAAGATGGAAGAGCTCTTCACAAGTAAAACAACACACGAGCATAAAATTAGGCTCATATTAGGGCAAAGTGAAATGCTTCAGCTGTACATCTGTACACTTAAAATGCAGGGGCGGCCCAAATACAACACTACTTCAGCTTTTACACGGCAGTCGATGCTAGCATAGTTCCACGCCCAGCTCTGGAATGTGCCTCCGCCCACAGCACCCTCTTTATTTTTAGCAAGTCAATAAAATTTCGCTAAAATCTCTGGAAAATTTCGCTCACCTTCCCAAGTAAACGACGACACTAAAAATGTTACTTACACGAGAAAGCTCCAGAAATTCGTACTGTCAATAAACGTTTAAGTGGATCCTTCGATAGGAAAGACTTAACGCCTACTATAGAACAAGATAATAGATTCATCAGAACCAGCAGCACCATACAATTATATAGCGCTGCAACTCAAAGCAAGGAGGTTCAAAAACCTGCATAATATTGTATAAACAAACATACCATGAACGCGTATGTTTATAGATACAAATCAAATTTCAGATAAGTCCGAATAGAACACTAGAACCATATGAATACGATATTAACTTATTTCAGGGTTTTCTCATTCATAAGCGCTGATTTAGGCGGTAATCATGTACTCAGAAAACAACTCTACATCGTTGTTCAATAGCTCGTTGCCTGGAGTGGCCGCTGCCTCTGTGGTTGCCTCAACTGCTTCCAGACGCGCTCGTTTCTCCGAACTGCGCTGCTGAGACACGCTGCCACCTGCCCTACCTCAGCACTGACGGAACTGCGCTGCTGAGACACGCTGCCACCTGCCCTACCTCAGCACTGACGGAACTGCGCTGCTGAGACACGCTGCCACCTGCCCTACCTCAGCACTGACAGAACACCACGAGTATAGAAATGATGTATACAGCAAAAGCAATCAATAGTGTAGAACGAATGACTCACGCACACATTTTTATTGCACACATGCATACATTTTTATTGCACAGAAACGTACGGTGCACAAATGAACAGTCCTTACAGGAAATATAACTCTTATCATGATGACGTAACGCCTTCTGTACAAAGATCCATTCACAAAATTACAAATTGGAGACGCGATCATATTTCACTGGGTATTAACTAACATTATAGCACTTGCTTCGAAGAATTGGTTTAAGCTTTCTAAATATTTTTTACACCATGCATCAGATGCAACAAGTTCCTCCGTATCTTCTCTCCCTCACCTACCTACCTTAGCGAGGTCGTCTCCCATCTTCCCTCGATCCAGCCATCACATGTCAGAGATCATTATGTCCCCGTTATGCAAAACTGAGAGATCATTATGTCCCCGAAAACATTTTAAAATCATTTTACACGCCGATTTTTACTCGACAAAGTTTATTCTCACACCCACAAACCCTTGTAAGTTGTTTATAGTCCTCATATTCATTTCTTGCCTCCTTAATTCTGCTCTTGTTGAATTCGGAGCTTCCACGCACAAGTCAACTTGGTGGTAGTTATAATCATTATTTTACCGTATTAATAGCGATTGTGTGTATACACACAGAATATAGTCACATCACGGTAAGTAATAATTCATAAAATAACTTCATAAAACCAACAGTTAACGTGATTTCTTTATTTTTCGAACCTGTCTTCCCCCATCGCCCCTACTAACTCTGAACCGTTTAGACGTAAATGGTCAGCGTTGTACATCCCAATATTCTAAACCTGCACATTTTTTATACTTGACTCTTGCAAAATGAATCCTTTGATGTTACCGCCACACATTCAAATCTTCTCACTCTGATGCTTGCTACACTCTTGCACCAAAGACTTGAGTTTACAGAAATTGCTTCACTGCATTGCCTCAAGTTTTGTCGGCTTATAACAGCTGTCATCAAACGTCCCAAGCTCGTCAGATGTGCTACATAAAATGTAGTCACCGAGCTGTGCTAGCAACCAAAACATTTTCATTCTCTTATTTGAATTAATGCTAATTTTTTCTCTAAGACTAGACTTCTGAATATTGAACCACAACCCCGCTTGTTATCAGTGCAGCAATACTTGTGCAAATGCACAGTTCTTTCTTTGTATTGCTGAAAAAAATTGTCCCGAAATTTGATTCAAGTTTGTATGTTTCGTGCTTTGTGCCTGTAAATATACGTTGACTTTATCAACTGACTTGAGTTAATCAGCAGCCATTTATCAACTGAATCTAAAACACAACGATATTGAAAATACAATTTTCTTCGTTTGTGAAAGTAATTCATATACACGAGTTATGTCAAATGTGCATTAAACTTGAACCCAGTACAATTCTAAAATGATTGCACGCTAAATGTAGTTAACTCATACAGTGAATATTAAAATTTTAAAATGATTACAGGCTAAACGCTGTAAGCTCTCACAAAAAATATTAACCTCACAATACTTTAGTAAGAAAAACTCCTCTACAAGTTAGAGATTATTTCAGTTTAGACCTTTCAAATATCGTACTCTCCGATTTTTCACAGCGATTGGGGTTCACATGCTGGCCATGAGGCCAATTATCCATGGCTGTAATTGCTATCAAGTTTATCTGCAATTATTGAGAGGCGCATTCAATCTAAATGGCAAAGGCAGAATATTTAGACGCAATCTTCCGTGAAGAGAGCTTCGCTACTGCAGGCAGGCATGGCTGCGGCAAAGATACAAAGCAAAACTTACTGTTTCTGCTGAACCTCTAAACACGTAAGCAGCACTTTTTCAATAGCCTGCATTAAAAGGATAACCATCAGCTTACCAAGAACGATTCACCAAGCACAGCTTCCTTTAACAAATTGCAATTATCAAGGAAAGAATTTGAGAGACCAGTTAGTTAATAGATAACATCACAACGCGGAGAGTTCTATGGAAACATCAACAATGAATTCAATTAGAATTTTCGTTCCAGTTGCAGAGTGGCGTCTATTAGGCGGAGCGCTTTACAGGTTCATCTCTTACGGCAACAATTGGCTTGGTAGCAATATGACTCGTCTTTATAATTAATGGACGCCTACCTTAATTGAATGAGAACACGAGATGACATAGTAATGTGCAATTAATGCCATCCATGGCCAGTTCTAATTGGACACAAGCAAGTTATACATACACGAGGGCCAAGTAGCGCTTGGCTGGAGCTAACCACTAGCAGGTAGTTATCAAGCACATTCGCTAGTCTTTTTTCACTGCACACAAGTAACAAAATCAACTATTATATCAGCTTCGTTCGCTTGAGTTAACGACTTCGATCTTGACGAGTGTCAGAATAATAGTGCCCGAATATTTATTGCAAGTTTCATTTCATATCACGCGCGTAATATTGAACATTTTTCAACATGCACACCCAATTTTTTCAAATTTTTACGTGAATCTGGGTACAGAGTGCACCCCGGAAGCAGAAGATAAAGGTATAACTCCGCAGCGAAATTTCAACTAAAATTAAACCATTTTTAGCAAGAGAGTTTGTATACGTGTAATCTCCAAGTACGCCTTCGTATCACACAACATTCGTTTGAGCAAGCAGACAGCATGCTATAAGAGGTTAGTTGACGGCAATTATCTGAATTACCAAGTAGTTTAAACAGCAACACAACATTTGTTACAGACGCATGATCACACAAAGCCGACAGCCATCACCGACACAATGTCATGTTCTCTGAAGCGAAGCAAGGTTCAAAAACCGAGGGTTGTACCTCATAAGTTCTTCAATTATGAATAAAATTTATTGTTTGCGTCTGTTCTTGGCGTCAGATTACGTTTACTCGCAAGAAAATCCGACGACAGTTATTCAGTGGTTAATAAATGGGATACCCTTCACTATTTTCATAAGATTGAATAGCAGAATTGTGCTTGAATTATGATCAGGATCAAATTATGAGATTCAAAGTCAAGCTGTTTCAGCTGAATCCTCTTAAGGGTCGCTCAAAATCTGAGTCCATATAAGAAAATGAAATTCATTGCAAACATATATCATAGTAAAATCGTATAGGAAAAATGGCTACCTATCTAGGAAACTAAATTACAATGTTTTCTGCTAACCAAATTTCTTGATTAAAATAACTCTTCATTCATCAAAATCAAATACTAAAATATGGACATCACGTATCTGTTCCAAGTCATGTTCACAAAATTTTTTAAATGGAAAAACTTAAGATCCTTTATAAGATGCTAATTTAGGTGCTAAAGATATTACATACATTAATTTAACACAACATTTCTATTTGGCATTTCATACGGAGCAAAATTTCTTGAATACAAAAATCATTTGCATTTTTCTAGCTTGCCAAGTTCTTGAAGCTATTTATCGAAGTCAAAACAGAGAGGTCACAAGAAATATCGTTCACAATTTGCATTAATAACTAACTATTGAAATATTCAAGACAAACAATGGATGAAAAATTAATAGCCTGAAATCACATAGGCAGTTAATTAGAGAAAAGTTTTTTAAGTACATAACATACAACTTTAAGTGTTTACTTCCAAAAGGAAAACAGATTACATGATTTTCAGGCTGTACCTGTACGACTTCCCTAAACAACACAGAACAGCACACCCTCTAACGCAATACATTACACTTGAGTACTAGTGACACTCTAGTTCAGTGATCCTCAATTTTTTCATCGACCGCATACATAGGAGCACATAAAAATAAAGCAGCATATAGAACTAAATTAACTTGAAAACACAGTGCAACATTACGAGACAAAACAGTAGTACTCCAAAGACGGCAAAACATAACCATAGACTACTGTACTATAAGTAGACTAGAAGCAAGGGACTCATAGAGGTCTTAAATTATGAACAGTTTTAAGTGCGCCGTTCAAAATATCACTGCACACGAATGAAAACCGTACAGCACACCCGTATGCCACGGCAAATACGTATGCTACGGCACATGCGTATGCCACGATACACCCGTAAGCCATGGCATATTTGTTTGCCACGGCCAACCCATATGCCACGACACACCAGTATGCCATGGCATTCTGTTGAGAATCACTGTTTTACAGTTACAATTTTAAAACTACAACACCGAATGACACTTACCTTCGTATTGCCACGAGTTTAATATTGCACAGTTACTAGAACGTCACACACTTATTCCATCAAATGCATCAATGATCAGAATATTTCTTTTGGAGCATCAACTAAAATGATTCTAAAGCCACAACCACCTGGAGTGTAAAAGAAGTTCAGGGAGGAAAAGAAATCAAACTATATGATCATCAGCGAAGATTTCGTAAGAAATTATATAGTAAAAAAAACTTTGTATCATCACTTCAGCAGCAAAAATTTTAGCGATAAACCCAAAAAAATTCGTTTAGTTTTGTGATATTCAGCGTCTGCTTATGTAACCCAGAGGCGATGTAAACAGCTGTGCACTTTCTGATGAGAATAATTATAGCTATGCGGTATTTCCTGCAGACAACACAACGCCCAGGCAAAGTTCATTTATTTCATCTGCCAAAAGAGAAGCGACCAATTTCCTGGGATGCATCACAGGTACTACCTCGTTTCCTTCCGGGCAAGTTTCCCTTTTTGGCTGCAGGCTGCGGCACACCATCAGTCTCGAGGGTTTTCCCGCTGCCTCTTACCCAACTCGTAACAAAGCCTCAGTTTGCTCGTGACGTCACCAACACCAACACACCCAAACAAAAACCACTTTCTTGTAAGCAGTGATTCAAGTGTAAACTTTAACCTCCTTCTTTCTTCGTAAATAGGCCGAGGTCAGCGGATGGTAACCACTCTTATGTATTTCAGTGCACATAAATGTTAGCTTATCTGATCAGTGCTCGCCTGACCTCAAACTTTCCCAATAATCTGCCTCAGACGACACTTAAATGCTAAAAAACGTCAACGAGTAAATCACTAAGATGAGTCCTCTAAAATCCGCAATTTAATCTATTTTTGTAACAAATTTATTTAAAATTTGAATTCCCAACCATTTCATACCACATGTCCTGTACTTATTGTGTACAGTCCTGCAAAAGTTGTACATCGCGAGACATATACAGTAATGCTTATGTATAACGAGTTGTATAATCATTCCGTACCCCGAATCATATTATATGTACTGTGAGTTATGTATATTTGAACCGCAGGTTATATTCATATATGTGTAGTGCGAGTCATATAGCCATGTCGTGCTAAGAGGCATGCAATAGTTGAGTATCGTGAGTCATACAGTAATTGTGTATTGTGATGAGTCGTATAATTATTACACACCACGAGTCATATTTACATGTACTAAAAAGTTATATTTATGTTTTCCAAAAGACATGAAATAGTTGTGTATCGTTAGTCATGTAATAATTGTCTTTTGCGAGTCGTATAATTATTGCGTACCGCGAATCGTATTTATATGTAATATGATTCATATACCCATTGTGTTATAAATGAGGCACACAGATGCATAGTATCGGAGCTAATCGTACAGAAGTTCAGTTGCACAGAATGTTATCCCTCACAAAAGAAAAAAAAACAAAGAGACGTCCTAGCTCATTTAATGCAATGGACATCTCTTACAATTATCTAAGATCGGAGCCTGAACGAGTTTTTTGGCAGCAGCTTCAGTAAAAATACATCTATCAGCGGCACCAGGATCTTCAAAGGCATAGCTTTAATCTAGATCTAAATTTTGACTGAATTGCAAGGTCCAGCAACAAATCAATACAGAAGTACTGCACACTGATTTTATTCATACTAAGAAACTGGTGTCTCATTCGAAGACATATCACATACAGGCATATTAAAAGAGAAGATTTATCACTTTAAGAAGACATCAAAAAAGCAGCTTAGGACAGCATCTTAGTAGAAGTGTTCACAGTCACTATGACAGTAAATTGGAAACATTCAGTACATTTTCATGTTTACTCTAAACTTCTAAAAAAACATGCAAAAATAACCAGAAATCCAAGATAGAGTGAAAAGACAGAATGACCGAATGTCACCCTGCAAATGTTCACGGATATGTCACTCGAAATCACATAGACAAACAAATGGCATCTGATGCTTACAAGTTTGCAATGATTCAAAGTATTCTTGTTCACAGAAGTCGACAAAAGTATCATTAAACAACAATTTTTCAAATATCCATTGTAAAATATCCAGAGCTAGAAAATTCGAGTTTTAAAAAATCAGAGTAGGCATTACTCGTACTGAAATGTATATTAAGACTTTCAAACCTATAAATGTTGTTTGCTACCGGCCAAAAATAAGTACAATGTAATTAAAACATCATCTTGGGTCTGACATCTAACCTTGCTGTAATTCAACCAAGGACTTCTGGATTCATCGTTTTTTTAATAGGAGTGAAGTTCTATTACAATACGCAGCTTCCTCAAGAACAGATAAACGTCCTACACTAAGACTGCACACTCTCTTTTTTTTTTCTCTCTCTCTCTCTTAAGCATCGCATAAGTTGAGCAAATGCAACTACAAAAGCTTCAGTATAATAAGACACTAAATAATTTCATCATAAATAATATGCAACAAGATTCTCACGGTTACCTTGAAAAACAATTTTTGAAAAAAGATGTACAAACTTTTAGTAAATTCCCCTAAGAATGGACTCTTTGCTGGTATTCGGAACAATGCTGGAGCCGCTGGCTTTGACAAAAATTTGAATTCTTTGAATGTATGTATGTATGTACCTGTATGTATGTATGATAAACCTAAAACTCCACGGTGTTCAGTCTCCTTCGTTCGATTGAATATTTGCACCACCTGTTTGCTTGGACCTTCTCGTCTGCAGCTCAGCGACATACTGTAACCTTCTCATAGGGTAGCCATGTAACTCGCGGTCAACACGTTTTTCGTGCTTCAAACTGCCATAGCACTCAAATGACTTGGGCCACTATCTCGTCGCAAATTTGCTTTATAAGTTAAGCACAAAACCCAGATGCACAAGGGGGTATCTTTGTTGCAGCCGTGTTATGTTGATAGAAGCTTTAGTTAACGTTCCTTCGACATACAGCGTTCCTGGGAGACGTAATAACGAAATTTCGAATTGAGAAAGACATGATTAACTCAGCAACGGGTGTCAGTTTTGAAATCATTCATCAATTTATTGTTTGCTTTTCGTCATTTTTCAGAGAACTAGCTTACTTTTATTTCGGTGAACTTTTACTCAAGTGCAGTCGCTCTTGGTCACATTTTTGACGAAAGACGCTCATTGTTGGCCAATGTGCCACTCTCGACCTAATGCTAGAGCTGTAGATCTTGTCAACCACGACAGTATTTCAGTCCTTGCATAGACCACCCACTGGGAACATGAACCAGAATTAAATGTATTCATTTATAATAAAAAGTTACTCCATAAAAAACAGTCTAGCTCAAACAAGTTATCATTTCATCAAATTCCAGTGGCTGCGGACAAGTAGATATCTGGAAAACTAATGGTAGACGACGCAATTTCAGATATTACAGTTATGCTTATTTTATGCATAGCGGACCTAATGAAGCTTTCATGACAATTGTTATGCATAGACCGGACCAACTGCAACAATAAAAAATTGCTAGCATCGGTGTAACTGTCGCACTAAAACGAAGTCATATCAACTTTTATTCCGGCACCTTACTGTCTGCCTTAATCAAAGTAACCCCATTGAAAATTAATTCAACATAATTTTATTTCACTTCAATGTAAATGGACATAATATCTTGGAAAATGAAACAAAACAAGCATGATCTTACACAGCATGAAGATGTGGTGCAAGCACTCAATTGGTTGCTGCTGATTGGTCAGGAAGCTGTGGTTCACCAGACAACTCAGCATAAGCCGCACGTCACCAACTCATCAGTAAATAAACGTGTAATGATGTTAAGCTGTACGTTATCCTCTTCTTACTGCACAGTTTTGTGTATTAAAGATCCACTGGTGACAAGTCACATGTACTGACGCATGTCAGTAGGAAATGAACCATGTATTTCGGCCGGAAAATTTTAGCATCATTACTGTTAGAAGGCAAGAAAATTTTTCAGCAGAACATTATGGTAGGCTATTACTAATAGCAAACACCAAGCAACGAAATTAGTTTTTGTTTCTAGCATCTATTTTTGACAGGCCTTGAGTGAAAATCTTGCAGGGTGTCTAAATAAAAGTACAGGTACACTTTGTCAGTTAGAACTGCCGTAGCATTGTGTTTTTTAGTATCTTATGTTAAAAAATGATGTACAGTTTATATACATGAAAAATAATAGTGTGACAGTTCTGAAGATAGAATCAACTCGAGCATAAAGCGTTCAAGGCCAAGAGTAAAAATTTATCTCAATGATTTGATGAAACTGGTTTTAAAGAGCTATAATTCACTAATATGCTGTTATCAGAACGCTTTTACATGAAGTGCAGAATTTTACGTAAGTTATAATCGTGATCATGTACTTAATGAAGCATAATTAAAATACTGTAGTGTATTCATCTGACTACAGCTCAACTTAACAGAATCTCACAACCTAGACAGCGCAAATAAGCCATAGAAGTAACACTCAAATATTCAAGCTACACAACTTGTCACCAGAGTCACAGCTGATGGAGTTGATACAGACGTGTCATCATAAGCGCGCTAGGAAACCTCAACAAAAATATCACCAGCTTGGTGATATCACGACTGGTGAGCGAATCTGCTTGCGAGCGGGAAGACCCGGGTTCGAATCCCGCTGCCGACATGGTTGACGCGGCTAGAAATACGGCATGGGACTTGGGTAAAACAACAATAATTATCGAAGTAATTATCCGACCCAAGAATGAACCAGAAGGTTCGTTCCTATAGCCTCATTCTATTCTATTCTATATCAGTAGCGATACTGAGAAATGTTGGCCTCTCTTCGGAGGGACAGAAGTTTTAGTGATCAGACTTGGTTTTTGTTATGTTCTGCGTAACTGATATCCATAACAAGTCCGTGTGCCATGAGCCTTCAACTCAGCCACGCTGGATTTACAACCTCCTCGTCATGGTGCAGTCCTCAGGCTGCTTCACTCACTGTCTCCAATTTACAACTTCAGAACTTTCTATATTACAAATTTTTCCCAATGCTCGTACTTGTTCAACGACTTTAACGAACATGGTGTGCATGGGTTTCTAGCATAAAAACTGTTGACTTAAAACTATTAGTAAAATTTTACTGCTGAAAAGTCTGTTCTTTCCATCTACCAAAAGGTGATTCAAACTACGAAAGAATTAAGCACAAGCAGAAACTTATAAACTTTGCATTAGTCACCACCTCCGTGACGTCACTCGCTGTCAACAACACCAGCAGCAGTTCGTACGTCCAGCGGTCAGCATCACTCATGCAACACTGTAAAAAATACATACGATGCCTGACCTGACACTGAACAAAGCCCATGCACAGTAATTAGGGAAGACTCGGCGGGTGCGCTGTGAGCTCCTTAGATGCACGTAAACATGGTGATGCTGCGTAAACTTGAGCTCGTTCGTAGCGTTAACAACATTAGGCCACTACACTCTGCAGGTCTAAACAAAAGCCAGCCGATTTGCTTGGGTGTCTTGTTAATGATGAGGCTGCAAGGTAGCATATATAGGTGGCGGGCTGCACCAGACGCACTAGCTTAATTTAATAAAGCTTGTTGGTGGCCGTAAACAGCGACGTCGGGAGAGAAAAAAAGAAAACCTCTGCTCGACTCACGTTTGTTTGCGCCTTCGTTTAGACTACGTCCAAATTAACCAAACAACAGATGCAACGAATGCAACCTAAATTTGATGACGGTGGTTCTTTAAACAAAACAAAGCAAAATAATAAATCTTTACCAAAATGGCCACACATTTTTTAAGCAACGAATGGTTTGACAATTCCTAATGCAGACGCACATGCAACATCTGCGTCAAAAGTAGCATATATATATTTTAAAATAAACTTAAACGAAGCGGATCTCAACGGAAAAAACGTTGTATTTAAGCGACATGCAATTTCACCGCATTATCTCTTTCTCGTTATTCATCCCAGGGGAAAAGCCTGAGATTTGAGACAAACTAGAGTGGCAACTTCAGAGGAGTTTCATATCTCTACCAACGAGAACGTTACGCAAAGCCAAGAATTGGGTGAGCACGTTAGAAAAATAGCATTAAATACTTCAATGCAATATCTCAGATCCCACATGTTTGTTCGTATTTTTGTTCATCGACAGACTATTAGGAGTTTGAGAAAATGCGTGAATTAAAATAACACTTTATGGTTACTCTTCCTGGAGAATAACGTACCTCTTCAGCTGAAGACTGTATTTAAGGTCTCAAAGCAACCAAGTATTCAGATGCACTGTCGCTCAGGTATATTTAGGAGAAAAGTAAAACTTCCGTATGAAATTTTATGGAAGGTAGGGCAAATTTTTCTCATGAGAGACACTACACAAGAAGGAACATGCGCGTGTTCAGTGAAGAGGTACGCAGAGAGTACAACTTATGAACTAACAAAACACTCCATGTGGACTCAGAATTGAGTTCAGTACACTACCAGCAAGCGCGTCATGTCGTTCATGAGAGCAGCGGAGGTCAATACTCTTCAGAAATCAAAGAATTAGATCAGCAGCTGGATTTGTTAAGAAGCTTTAAAATAAACTGCAAGGATCAATACCGAAAAACTTGGACGGAAATCCATCACTTGCACGAAACTCGGGAAACTATTTCAATTGACGAAAAACACCAACTCAGACTATTTCCATCAACATCATAATAATACGAAAAACTTTCATATACGTTTAACTCTACTGCGAACCACAGTCATTAAATGATAGCTCCGACGCTTATAATTAATAACTCGAATGCCGACCATGGCTTCAACGATAAGTTTTATCTCAAACAGCTGCCATTAAATTGAAGTTCCCACACAAAGTGCCGCCTGTATCATGGAACTCCAGCACTGCCATTAAGCTGTTAACGTGAGCTTTAATGTTAATAAGAATTAAACAAAAAAAATAAACAATCGAAATTAAAACTGAACACTAACACCTGCTATTGAAGCAAAATTTCATCACAAAATGCAGCCGTCTGTGCTAATTTCAACGCTGAGTGCCGTATGAAAACACTATAAAGTAACTACCGCTTTATCCTTATTTAAACATCAGAACAAAAACAAGCTACAAAGACACTACGAACAAGACCGTCGCCGACGCAACAACTCGTACAAGGAACGACTGACAATCATCACGTTCCGAGTAAGGCTATCAGTAGCGAAGCAAACCTTGTTAAAAGATTAATGCGTGCGAGGTATGTTGCCCCACTGCCTCATATTATATGCATATTCCAGCCACATATTAGATCCATATTTCATCCTCATATGACATGCATATTCCACCGCCACATCGTTAGAATGTTATCAACAACCGGAACCATCCATTTGATCGAATTGGTCATTCGCATAATAAAATATTAAGCACAGATATTTATTGCGGCCATAATTGACTGGTTCTGAACAGTGAACGCACAAACCAGTGAGCGGGAGTTCTTGAGCATTCTAAGCATACTGGCCAGTGGCTCCTATTTCCATGTTTTTGGGTCTAGAAATGTTACTTTGAATTATAATAACATGATTGTCAACAACTTAGTTCCCTCTGCAGCCTCAAGAAAAATTGTTCGCTGGTTAAAAATGAATTAGAATGCACGTAGAGTTGATGCTTGCAAGACGTCACAATCTGGAGTCCAGCGGGCGGGGCTCAACAAATGAGTCAGCGGAGGCACTACCGTCGTATCGATCAAACCTCAATAACCGGCAACTAGAAACTCTTCTGAGTCATCAAGGGACGAGTTCCGACGATGTAAGCTGTTTTACTGTCAGTGTTATACAGTAACCAACTGTAACAATTTAAAGGAGCAATCTTCCAACGACATCGTAACGAAAATTTTTTACTAGATTCTTCTTGGTAAACCAGCTGGAAGAAGATAGCTCTGGTCTTTTAGAAGCGATATAGTCTCCCTTTAAATGATTTACTATGCACTAATATAGCAGGGAAAAAATAACAAACGTCTCAACCAAGCATATTGTGATCATTGTACATAATTGTAGGAGACACGGCAGGGCTGCAGGGAGGTCTTCGCAGATACATAAGGAACAATGGGGCATTGAGCGTCTGACCGTAAAGCAGTACCTCGAATCCACAGTCCTTCCAAAGCTACTCACATTTTACTACAAAACCCCCTGAGTTTTATTTTGTATGGCAATTAGCACGTTCAAAGCATGGGAAGTTAATGTTCTAGTATTTGGTCACTTATCAATTGCTTCCTTCACGTATAAAGTTACGAGCATTGTACGAACTAAACATGTGCTTTGTAGAAAAGCTAAACAAAACTTCACACCCTTCGATATCTGATAAAAGACTTGCACTAATGAGCTCTCTTCCTACGCACGTATTTCCGAACGAATGATCACGTCCTTGTCTCGAGCCTACCGTGTGAGTCAAAGCGGATCCGCCTTCTGAGTATTCAGGATTCTAATGCCACTTGCAATCGAGAATTTGTCATTAAATTGATTATGAATTGGCAGAAATTCTTTCGTTCCGTTGATTATTGGTTGCACAAGAGGACGCAGGACTCCCGGATGAGAACAAGGGACCAGGAATAAGGGGCAAGGATCGCACAGAGCCGCTTTCAGAGGAGGGTCGTAACGCTGATCATGAATGTACGGCATCCGTGAAGATGCGCGTGATGCTGCATATCAAGAACACCAGCCACTGAACATCAGTCAGTTCATGAGTGTCTCTATGTATATTCTTCATGCCTTCTACGAGTACGTAGGCGTTCAGATTCCTCTTATAGACTACTCATTGCTTCTCGGTCTCTCTCTGAAGTGGCAGTGATGTCTTTATTATTACGTAACAAGAAAAAAATCGAAAAATGTTACTTGAATTTCTTAGATAATGCTTTTTAATCACCAAAATAAGAGAAAATTTTAAACAGAAAGCAATCATTCCTGAGCAAAATATCCATAGATTGGTTAAATAAATGAGGGTTGGCAACAAGATTATCAGTGTCTTTCTTGACGCGACGACCAGTACGAGATACCAAAATGCAACGGAAAGGCGGCATTTTGAAATGACAAATGAAAAATGACACAGGCCGGGCAGGGCAGATAAGAGGGAGGAGGTCATGCGTGGTGACTATCTGGAGCGGAGGTGAATGCATCCGTGCAGGCACCACAGCTACAGTACAATAACCCTGCAACAACCAGGGTTGCACTTCTGTACTGTGTACTCGGATCTGTAGTACGTGGGAACATGAGCATTAATAGTGTACAGTGGTAAGTGTACTACTTTGTACCTTTGGTGTACTGTGCTCTACGCAATATGTCATCCTTCAGTATACACACTGCTCTGGCTGTACTGTAAGTGCTCTATCGCTCGACACCATTTCAGATGCTCTGTGGTTCATAATTCACACCAGATGTTCTGTTCCATATCACGCTACAAGAACAGTTCAATACAGCGCATTCCAATTCGTAGTTCTGTTCTTTCGTGATACACCATATATTTGAATATATGATAAAGGCAGTACAGTATACTCCTCCATACTAAATGACTTAACTTGACTTCACTAATATCCAATCCTAAAAAGCCTTATATTTCTACGAAAGATTAACGGATAACATAAATGGTGACGTACAAATTATGAAGTGGGTACTGAAAGATATACAAGGATATACCTTTCATGGGGAGGGAGGGTGAGGTATACGCACTTGTATGGGTAAATGTAAGGGGTATACGTACTCGTACACTTCGTGCATACTTCTTCATACAAGTAAGATGTCCATAAAAGCAACATTAGCAAAACTGTATACAAATATACCATATTCTACAGGATGTACCTTGCCTCTCGCGTTAGAAATGTTATATCAAAATAAGAACATTGTTGTAACAATGTTCAACGTTCATTGTTCATTAATATGAACATCATTCCATTTAGGACGAATGAACAGGCCCGTAGTCGATAGCAATTTTTCGCGATGATAAGAACAGGAAACTGGATGAGGGAAAATTGTCACATTCCTTTCACTTATCACATCAAAGCAAGATCAGAATAACATGAAAAGCAAGGTGTCATTTTGATGCAGCCGCTCGTTGATGCAAGCCTACCTGAAGGATGATCTCAGAGCTATACATCAATCGCATTTGAATGCATAATTTGTGTACACCCTGTACATCAGACATTCCTGAATGTAAGGTTAATGTACAGTATACCCTGTACATCAGTCGCAACGGAATGTAAAGTTACTGTACACCCTGTGCATCAGTCATGCCTAGATGTACAATTAGTGTGCACCATGTACATCAGTCGTGCCTGAATGAAAATGCAAATAATACAGAAAACAAATACACAGAAACAAAAGCGTTTCGAACTTTCCAAGTTCACTGTCTGAAATTAGATTCTTCGTTGGCAGTTCGTTTAGCATTGTGTAGTTAGAAACTAAGTAATTTTTTTTTTTCAGATCGCATATCTTTTATAAATTATTGGAAGCAAGCCGACAATTACTGCTCTACCCAGAGAAATATAAAGATTGAGAGTTAGGAAATTAGGTAACACTCGTGTGTTTTGTATAATGTTCTCAAGCCTATTAATTTGATTGTGTTGTCGTAGACCATTGCTAATATGATGTACTTATAAGCAGAAAATGGGAATAATATTTGAAACAAAAGTTCTTAAATAAAACTCC
>VCRD01000389.1:75485-135465 GCA_006783055.1 Trinorchestia longiramus
TCACGAGTTGTCCAGATTGAAATATCGATAAACAAAAGTTGTAGTAGACAGAAATTTCTAAGGTTTCACGTCAGCTTAATATTACAAAATATTTCCCAACATCGACACATGAATTTATGATTATACTATGTAAAAAAGTGACGCTTTTGAAGAAGCAGGAACCAATATTCGAACACAAAACAAAACAATTTGTTTCTGATAAAATTGGTACATAAAATTTGCTTCAGCTTTGAGCTTTGAAAATGCCTTTCAAAATTCTCGAGTTGGCATACATTCTAGAGTAAGAATATAATAGTAGTGCAGACTGTTAAACTTGGGCAAACTTTGAAAATTGACGAAAGCAAAAATTCGAAAATTCCTGTTTTTACAGAAAACAGATTAGATGTTCCGCGTGTCACACTTTTGTTATCAACAGAACGACCAAAATTTTGAAATAAAATGAGAGGGCTACGGTGAAACTTTCAGTTACAATTTCTTAATTAACCGCGACTGCCAACATGCATGTTTATGCGAACTCGTATATTTGAGTGTTATTTATTGAAAAATACTTTTCTTGTTCTTCAGCTCATAAAATCTTCTGATTAGTGAATGACACTAGTGGGATGTACTAATGAGAGGCCCTGGTGAGATGCGCTAGTGAGGCACTCTAATGAGACACGCTAGTGAAACACGCTAGTGAGACACGCTAGTGAAACACGCTAGTGAGACACGCTAGTGAAACACGCTAGTGAGACACGTTAGTGAAACACGCTAGTGAAACACGCTAGTGAAATACGCTAGTAAAACACGCTAGTGACAGGCGCTAATGCAGGACACTAATAAGAGACACTCACCTGTCGCCGACCACCTCTGGGCCAGTGCTTGCACCACGTTACGATGAAGTTCAGGTGCTGCGCTAGCTATCAACTTTACCCCAAAACTCTTCTCAGATCGTCTTGGTGCAGGTAAGATCGTCACTATTTCGACAGACACAGCCAAACAGGCAAGTCATTTTCTCACTGGAATCCTACTTTGCGCACCTACTCGTGTCCACGGCCATGCACCTCACAGGTAACACTAGGAACGAGTTTGAGGACACAACTCCTGATTTCTTGAAACTGAGAGGAAGCAGGAAGTTATTGAAGCATCAAAGTATTCAGCTGTGGTAGTAAAGGACCCTGACCTCAGCTGTTAGGCCTGTGAATGAAAGCCTCGCTCCTAATAATAACTACACACGATGGCCGCACATCGCACACTAACTCCTAGCAGAGCTGCCAGCAGGATTTGTAAAACGTACCAAATATCATGGTCAGAAGGTACCATATCATAAAGAAAAGTAACAAACAATTAGAAAATTCAATAAATCAAATCTAATCTAATTGAAGAAAAACCATGCGGTGTATTCTTTCATACTTTCTAAAAAGTAAGTTCTTCGTCATCAACCGGTGTGCATAAATTTTTCTGATTCATCCTTGTAACTATAGTTGTCCGTAAAGTTCTAAGCGTTTTCATATGCAACTAAAGGATAAAAATAAATGTCATTCTATTAAAATTTAGTCACTAGAATTTCCATTACTTTTGATAACTTTGTCCATCTATCTGATAACTTTAAAATACCATCAGCATAAAATTTGGTTGGTTTTGATGAAAAAAGTTTTCCTTATGCATTTTAACATCCTTGAAGTTATTGAATATTTTGCCTTGTAATGAGTTTTGCAGAGACAAAAACAAGTGTTAGTCGGATGGAGCAATATCAGGTGAATATGGTGAGTGAGGTAAGACATTCCAGTCAAGTCCATGTAGCCGTGTTCAGGTAGCTAAAGACAAATGTGGCCGAGCATAATCTTGTTGAAAGACAACCTCGTTCCTGTTTGCAAGCCCTGGCCTTAATTCCTCGATTTTTATATTCAAATTTGATAGCTGACGACAGTACACGTCTGAATTAATGGTTTGGTGTCGTGGAAGAACCTCATAGTAAATAATGTCTTTGAAATCCCATCAAACACAAACCATGGCTTTCTTGACATGTATGTTCATCTTTCGTTGCTGTCTTGGGGAATCATGACGCAGGCACCAGGATCTTTTTCGCACTACATTTTCATAAACAATCCATTTTTCATCTCCTGCCTCAAGTTTTTTAAAAAATGGAGTATATTTATTCCGCTTCAAGAACATATCACAAATGGAATACTTGTCTAAGCAATTTTTTTCCGTGAGTTTGTGAAGGACCCAAACATTATAGCGGGAAGAGGATCCCAAAAACACTAGGTCTTCATGCGCTATACTTTTGGAAACGTTTAACTCTTCTGCAAGTTCTCTAGTTGTAATGTTCGGTCTTTCTTCAATTCTTGTTTTCAAAACATTTATAACAAATTTTAAAGGTCTCCCACTCCGATGTTCATCTCCCAAGCTAAAGCGTTCAGTTTTGAATTTGGCAAACCACCTTCGAATGGTCGAGTCACCCACAGAAGCATCTCAATACACCTTGCAAATATTTTTGCAAGTCTTTGCAGCGTTTTCACCCTTTCTAAAGCAAAACAGCATTACCACTCTACTATGCAATTTCTCATCATCCATTTTGATTGAAAATTTTTAATCTGAAATGAAAATATATTTATATTTAGCCATAAATAATAAAGACTCATTGTCATGCTAGTATTACAATTTGATTCAAGGCTAATTAGATGCATTGTAAGTCTGTTAGATGACATTGTAATCATATACTTTCGAAACACTCAGAACTTTCCAGACAACCTAATAACTCTTCAGACGGATTCTATTTCATGCTGTCGCTATTTTTCAGAAAATCCTTCGAACTTCAAAGTGTATTTTCTGTATCAGTATTTAGTAATTTAGTTGGTATTATTTGGTGGGTCAGTAATGTATTGAATGAATCAGTAGTCAGTATTTAGTTATATTCTTCAAATACATTAGCCATGAAATGAAAATATCAAAGTTTCAACTCAGCAAATGTACTTCTTTTTGGATGAGTCGATGATGTTCCAACTTGTAAAAAAAATTATTACACTCAGGCATTGTATAACAGAGGTGCGTTTTTACGATACTTCTCAGTCCTAATTTGTCTTTCCAGTTGCGGTATACTGCCAGCTAGTTCGCGTGAACACACTTTACAAAAGGCTTGATTTTCGTTGATATCAACCTATGAAGCAAATTTGTAGTTTCTAACTGTTCTTACCTTCAACTAAATAAGCTATCCTAATAAGTTTTGTACCAAAACCATTTCAGACCAGAATGTACCAAGTTTGGTACAAAGGTACCATTTCTAGCATCACCGCTGAGTCGGAGTCCTAAAAAGGATCCAGCTCCTCAGCTGGGGCTCCCACGAGTCGCAGGTTTGTTCGCCTAAACGTTGTATAGATAACCCTAAAACGATTGTTTGTACTCCAAACACATAAACGTCTGTAAGTAGTCATAAAATTTTGCTGTAGAATTATACTGCTGATCAGTATACTGCACACAATGACAACATTGAAGTACAAAATATTTGGAAGGTATAACAGCTTTAATTGGGAAAAATTATAAATATGAACTAACATTTTTTTCACACTCAATATTTCAAAATTTCATAGTTTAGAAAGACGAAAAAATGGATCTCCAACGCAAGTTGCTAATGAAAGTTACCGAAGGGTTTTATTCATCAATTGATGTTTCTTTCACTATTAATATCTGTGCCTCATCTGAAACGATTCATACGTAAACTTTTAGTCCAAACACCTTAATCTTCAGCAACAAGTGTTCACGAAATTGTCTCAAATGAATCTTGGTTCAAAATGGCGTGAAACTATTTATTTTTTTATCTTAGGAAACTGTAAGAATACATTATTAATACTGTCATCAAATTTATATGATGGAATTTTTCCCATCGATCTCACCCAGATAAGGCGCTGATGTACAGGTGTATTCGTACGAACTTAACGTAGCGAGTTGTTATTCTCATAATCAACTGCCATTTCCTCAGACTTTCAACCTCGTAATGTAAGAAACTACAAAATAATATAAAAAAAGGATACGAGTCATAAGTGTTGAATACAATTCTAAATTATTGCAAGTTAGAATACTCTTTTCTCTCAGATTACCTTCAGCAAAGCAGGCGAGATCCTGTAGGTCAGGAGCGAAATGAAACTCAAGAGGGGCGCGCTTCCTATTTATTCTCTACTACACATCAACCCTAGTACAATACACGCCAGCAATTTATTTCACACAAAATGAATACGTCGCAAGGATGCAAAACTCATCTAAAATACAACACAAAAGCCGGTATCTAAGCAATGAACATCACATTGGAAAATCATAAGCATTGAAAACTCTGAAACTAGAGTTGCCACGTTGGATATTTTTACAAAATAACTCTGTAAAGCAACATAGTTCATAATACAAACCGGTCTCCGGTAAATTCTACTGGATATGTGCTATAAGACAGCACAAAATTATAAGAATAACCACAATTTGGTTAATATAATATTATTAAGGCCTTCGACAAAACAACCCCTGCCTCAGTACGAGTGCAGTCACTGAACTCCCCCTACCCAAAGACGTAAACTTAAGAAAAGATTCTTAGACCTGTATTTCAAACTCATAGCTCAAGAACAACGTAAGATAGCGTCTGTTAACACAATAAATCAAAGGTTCAACATCTGTCGTGACTAACACCTGGCTTGTACGTCTGTATGTCAGAGAAGCAACAGCCTGATACTTCTCTATTCTTTAAAACATTTTTCCACCTCATGTTGAACTGAAAGAGCCAAGCAGATTAAAACTCCACGGAATAAAACGGCAAGTCTAACTTCACGTGTCATTTATGTCTCATAGGACATTCCTGAGCATGCGACGTAAGAGATATTTCCTACTGAAGACTGCTGCTTTCACTGAACTATTACAAGGTGGAAACACGGAAATGTACCTTGCAATTCACATCCAAAAGGAAGAAGACATTTATAGCATTTAAATTGAAAGTTACCTCGACACTAATTAGACCAGAAGGTGGCAGGAAATAGTGTAGGCTTGCCAGGACTCTGTAGCACTACTATCACCAGCTTGGTCGACTGGTGAGCGAATCTGCTTGCGAGCAGGAAGACCCGGGTTCGTATCCCGCTGCCGACATGGTTGACGAGGCTAGAAATACGGCATGGGACTTGGGTAAACAACCGAATAATTATCGAAGTAATTATCCGACCCAAGAATGGGCCAGAAGGTTCGTTCCTATAGCCTCATTCTATTCTACAGTAACAGAGACAACATCTCAGGTAACCCCCTCGCTGAGAGACATCAGGTTGCTAAATTGCAAAGGAAAAACCATTCATCGGATATACAAAATCCTTAAATACGCATTCTACCTGTTATTCGTAACGTCAACTTTATGAAGTTGTAACCTGACCTGATGGCACGTGAAGAGTAGTAACTCCACTGGTGTTCCTCCAGTACTTTCCTTAACGTACTCCTGAAAACATCGATGCCTAAATATCATCAAGCACAGGTCTTCAACTAAAGGATCATTGGTGTTGAAACGGTTAAAATCGAAGTCTCTTCGTTCCCGACACCTAATCAATTTCCACACATTTTTTGCCATATTTCAAACTAGGTGTTAATGTTTAACATCGTAATATTAAGAAGTCCTACTTGTATCTTTATAATCAGCAGAATAAAGCGTAGATATGTAAAGGAAGCAACCCACAACTTGGGGTTCTATCGTTCCTGAAACCAACAAAACAGGACTACAAACTACAAGCTCAATTGACGACAGTCACAAAATTGAATTTATTTCAGAAAAGGGTTATTTAAAATAATCAGTGGTGAAATTAGCTAGTAGTTTGGGCAGTTGAAACATTTACAGAGCTCTGTCTACTGGTAATGCAATTAAGAGGGCGTCACACTTCAAATTGCTCCTCTAATTCACTAGTAACTGGGTGCACATGTGAAAGAGAAAAATTTGACACCAATAAAATCGATTCACGCTACACAGAATTAATTCTTGGCAGCGGTAAAACTGAAAAACTATCATTACATTGGTATGCAGAAGCGGAAATCCTAAATATCACCGCCACAGAAAACAACACAAGAACAATACATTAACGTATGAAATATACCTGAAGCTGGCAGTCCGGTTGCTTTGGCAGAACAGTAATACTGTCACAGGCTACACAACGCTGAACATTCACGCATGATAAATCCCTAAACTCAAACATTTCTAGTAATTATAAAGCGCAGAATAGATGAGTTGTTGTTTCACACAGGGTTGTTGACAATCAAGTTGAAATTTTTTAATTTTTCTATATTCATTACTCGATAACATTGAGGACGTCCTACGCCGGAAACTTGATTTTTTAGTGTAGCTGATAGTACACATGAAATTAAGATAAAAATGGCCAATGCAGCATATCATTCACTGCATGGTAAATTTGCCCCAAACAAGCAACACTTACGATTGAAGATCAAAAAAACAAATATGTTGAACAGAAGAGAATAGAGATGACAATTATATGTTAAAATAAAGATTAACTCGAATATGTGCATGCCATTGCTTGAAAAAGCGAACAGAAGAATGCACTACAAATTTACTGATAAGATTTTGTTCAGGAAACAAACCACGCTCACTAATGCGAAGAGAAACTTCCAGCATCCACTCTAGGGCGCAGAAAGACTAGGGCGTTTTTATTAATCTCCCTCTGAATAATAGAATTTCCTTTGATGAAGTAAATAGAAAAACCAAATTCCAAATAAGAAGAAAAGATAATCCTTTATTAGAATGTTAAAACAATAGAATGTTGGCTGCAGGTGTGGAAATTAAATCAAGTACATCCTGACAAAAACAGCTTTCAGCAGAAGTAAGCTTTCCTTAAATTTCAGGCCTTTCTTAATGGAAATTCAACGAGGATATTCAGTATTTACGTCGTTTATTCTACTTTTGTCAATCATAGCCCACGCAACATTCTGCCACTACCAAATCTTGTGATGGCGTTCCAGTGACGTTGTCATGCTGCGTTTGAATAAGTGATGCAACAACAGTCGCCGCTAAGTAAGTTCCAACAGTGATAATATACACCACAGTGCACAGTCAGCTCCTCGCTACCAAGAACGGATAGGCGTGACCCGCCTACATCCAAAGGTAACCGCCAGCAGTACACTGCAACGATTCTGTGGGAAACTTGGGATCCTGATTGAACTGACACCGAATAGCTCTTGAGAGGAGCGCCAAGTCCGTAAGATACTCTGAGGAATTCTCTTCAATGCATTGCCTTCAGAAATTACTTGCAGGAGTGACGAGTAATATCAACCAGCGTTGTTACGACTAAACTCGCTTAGTGCGTTTCAACAGCAGCACTGAGTACCACAAACACGTTGACAACGTGTAAGCAAAGACAAGCACATTAGTTGGGCTATACGCCGGTCATATCGACGAGCGAAGACAAAAACGGAAAACAAGAGAACGTTAGCTGAACGAACAAAGCTAACCCCATACCTACTATTTTATTATATTCTTAGTTTAACCACCGCAGCCACAATGTAAGTGATCTCAGTAGTGATGCACGGTATCAAGAGTCAATCATCTAACTTTCATGGACATGTCATCGACAAACAAAATCAGTATCAATGTTTTTGTACCGTTAAATTAAATCTAAGGTGCTGTTTGACACCACAAAATATCTGTGTACTCTAATAGTGGAACACAGAAGGAACATTTGGCCACCAGAATATTGAGACAGGCTACCGTAACGACACTCGCGTAGGCCACCCACACGAACACCGCTACACTACACCCTAATACAAGTCAAAATTCGGGACTTTGTCGTTACACTGAGCTGTAACTGACAACATTTATGCTTCACTACATTAAAGGAGTTTATTAATTCAAAACAAACGTGTTCCAAAAAATTAGTTACTGAATGTAACATAAAAATGATTCGCATCGTCATACAGATAAAATGGTAGAAGTTCGAGCAAATGTTTCAAAATCTCCGCGTAGTCTACAATCGAAAAAGCGTTATAACCGAGGTCAGTTTAGTGGCGAGTAAACAAAGTTTGAAATCGATTTTTAATATCAAGGTGAACAAGACTTTTCCTATTGACAGCAAGAAAATCTCAGAGAATCATTGAAGGAAAAATAGTGCACTTCAATTTATGCTAGCAGAAGTCGCTCATAAAAATAAACGGCTTAAAAGACAGAAAAGTAAATAGGTACATTACATCGACTGACATCACTAGTACGAACAACTAAATCCCAACGTCCACATTATGTGTTATGAAAAACTTCATAAAAGCAGTAAAAGTATTCAATAGCCGCGGAGTGAATAACACAAAAAGCATCAGACACTTAAGAGGGATAGAGCTTACTGCAAATAATGGTTGTCTCCGCCGTGGGAAAGAGAGAACATGAAAACAAAAGTCCTGAAATACATAGATATATGCAGCAAATGAAAAGGAATCTAACAAGGAAGTATGAAGACAAACAAAAAAAACGCGTTATCAAAATAAGCCGCGCTCTAGAAACCGGAGAAGTTTGAAAAAATGTTTTCTACTACTTGAAAATAATTAACAGATTCGTACAATTTCGATATCCTTCGTCCTCACCCGTGAAGGACAACAATGGCAGTGACGCAGCAAAACCGTGGAAAAGTGGAATAGAGCAACACCTTCAGCGTAAGATTCCCACTTCAAGCATCAGGCGAGGCCTACGCAGCAGTTGACACAATATGGCGATGAAAAGTTTGTGTGGCTATGGACACAGTGACTGGTCCGTGTACCCGAGCGTAGTGATCAGTGTCTTTATCTGTGAGTAGTCACCCGTCTCTCCGTCAGTCTGGCAAGTATCAGTAACTGTTGGTCGTGACTGGTCTAAGCAATTGCGACAATCACGATTCTCATCACCCACAATGAGGAGGAAGCATGCATGGAGCTGCAACACACAACCCAGGCTTGATAGGTGAACACCTATGACCAGAGAACTCAATGCCGTCTAACTGAAGATCTTAGTCGCACTTACCCGTAAGTTTGACGGGGGACCGTTGGTTTCTATCAAAAGATAAAACCTACAAAGCAATCTAAAATTTCAGTAGGTCATAATACACTGACTGCTTTCAATATGGTTAGTCCATCATACGTGGAGTACTGATTTAAGTTTATAAAAGGTTTGGCTGAAGTCAGTCTTCAACAGGGCTTGAAGCAGACAATTTTAGCCAGCCCAGCTTCTCATGATCAGCAACATGAAATATTCAACTGCCGGCAAAAAATTTTATACCGTCTTAAAAAGAGGCTCATAACAATGCTATTATAAAACACATCCCTTCAATTTTAAATGTTTCAAAAGACTACACATTTAAACGCTTCAAAGTACAAAAAATGGAAACATTTTTCATGTAATTCATATCAGCACAATCTTGAAATCACTCTTTTCTCAAATAAAAATAATGTTCTAAACTGACCAAAATTAGGACGCCTATAATTCTCACGTGTTATAACATTTGTAATATGTACCTTTATCAGTAAAATATTTAAACTTTATCATTGTTACAATGCTCAACATTAGGAAGTAACTATAACACATAATTCAAATGCCAAGTTCCTTTCAAAAAAAGGATTCATCATCAGTAATAATTTGCAGGCAAAATCTAAAAATTCCAAATTAATTTTATCAGAGTTTCACTCAGCGGATTTCAATAGCATGGGTTCAATACAACAATACAAAGCTGCTGTAGCGAACTTATTTCCACTCACCAGGAACATGCAAGCTAAATGAAGATACATTTCGATAACATGTGTAATTTTCTATAACATCGTAGGCCCTGGTACAAACTTTTTTCCTCCTTTATAAACACAAAAAAGGTGAAAAGTGCCGAATGACGGTCATAATGAACCTGGCTAGTAAATAATGGTTTTCTCCGTAGAACTAAACTGAAACAAATATTTCACAAATATTTAATCTGACTACAAGAAACGCATAAGAAAAACTATTAGTATTGAAGCATTTGCTTCAAATTATGAAGGGGAAAGACTTTAAAGCAGAATACCGAGCTGCAAAAACCAGCTTTTTGTTGATACAAAGATAATCTTCAGAAGGAACTGAAGATTTTCGACAACATGCGACGCATCCATTAAAAAATTAATCCCAACGTGTAAAAACTTAACATTGATTCCACAAAACAACCAAAAATTTGTACTAAAGAAATACTTCAAAATAAATAACGCAAAGAGAAAAAGGTTGGTTTAATAATCACAACACTCGTTAGGCAAAACAACATTATCATCGGTTTTCATCCTGACCAACCCAAAACCCAGACGGAAAGGACATTTGTCACAACTCTGACGATTTAAAATAGGCTAGTTTTTCGCAGATGCAGAGCTTGTGTGGGATATTTACCTGTAATCTGTTACATGGAGTAGATCATTGGCCAAAATTTACAGGTCTCAGTGCGAACATCGCGGCACTAGGCTGCTATCATTCAATCTGCTATCTAGAATGTGAGCTACCTAAACTGTTCTAAAAATGCTTGTTTTGAAGCTGGTTAGCACTCAGCGGCTAAATTAACCATCAGCATCGTTTACTGTAAACACTCGATTTAGTCTAAGAGATTGTGCCTAAAAGAGCGGTGGTTTTAAAAAGAATTTGCAGAAATTTTTCTAGAAATATGCAAATGAAAGAAATTCTAAACTAAATTTTATTATAATTTTCAAAATTCCTGCACTCGTGTACAGAAATTCATAATAAACTGAAATCAATAGCAGCCTTTGATTCATCATCACACGGTCGCCTAATTTTAAGAACGACCCTAACGTTGCGTTGAACTGCTACACCAACGCCTGATTTAGTGGGAACCCGTTCAGTTGTAGAAGTAGCTCCAGTATGAAGCTTTGTATGCACGTATGTGTAAACGAACGCTGTTACAGTTCTCTAATTTTCAGCTCGGCAAAAACACCATCAAGTCTCCACAAGCTAAAAATGGATAACTCCACCTGTGGAATCAGAATAAATGAAAAAAGAACGCGTCAAATTATCTCAGTATCTTCATTAAACCCGACTTCCAGAATGACAGTACTTCACAAGTACAAAGCCAACTGGAACAAAAAAAATGAAGCAGCCTGAACCTTTTACTTCAGAAAAGATGGCAAGAAGACACATAAGTCCGTCCAGCAAGCTGGTCTAACATAGAGATTTGGGCAGTAACTGTCCTGCGTAGTTCAACATTTTTATAGAATTTTGGACAGCGTCGTTGAGCAGCTCGGGCCCAGAACACACCACGGCAGCCGAGTCGAATTTCAAAAGGCAAACTCAAGCTCCACAATTTCGTCAATGACGAGACAAATAATAAAACTACAGAAAAAATTGGGTACCGTATAAAACTAAACTTTCCTCTCGTGAATTCCTCAGTGAAAGCAACAAGAACTAAGAAGAGCAAAACTTAGCATCTATAACAATTGCCAAAATTTTAAATCTAATTTTCCACACAGCTTCTTGGTGGAGCAAAAAATTCCCAATTGCAGGAAATATCTCGCATACCAAACGTTGAACGTTTGCATAAGTAATTTCAATATTACTTCAATGAAGAGGTTCCGTAGCATAAAAAGTTCAAATTCGTTCCAAACGATCAACACGCTAGTCGCGACTCCCTCTCAATTGATGGCAAAATACAGCATTATAACAAAGATCTTCATTCTAAGAGATGTAATATTACGCTACACGAGATTCAAAACCGTAATAACCAACGTCAGTTCAGAGATGACTGCACTGCTTCTCAAAGTGAAATGTAGAAGCTGTTAGATTCTCGCGCTGCCCACATGAAGCCTTCACTGAAGACTGGCGCCCTTCTTGCAGGGTTCAGTGCTACAGACGACACAAACTTCAGCAGACGTAAAGTGAAGCATTATACAACAAAGAATACAATAGCTATATAGATACTAATACCACAGAGATGAGAACAAGAAATAGGAGGTAGTAGACGTGCTTGCATAAACGTAGTAAGCCAAGTAAAAAAACCATGCAACAAACCATTCACAACTTCTTTGGAAACATGAGTATAAATACCATTTCAAACACAACCCCTTTGAAATATGGGATCATAACCAAACTTAATATGGACAAAAACTCTCAAACATGCAAATTTTAATATTTTAAATGAAGATATGAGAACTCGAACACGCTCAAAACAACTCATAAAAAACTAGAAAAGAAAACTAATTATATGAAAGGCTTGGTTTGTGATCGTTTGTGAATTTTTTTAGCACTTTTGAGAGTTTATGAAATAAACCTTCATACACATATGACGCTCAAAGAAGTGGCACACAAAATCCCTAATTTTTGAACATAAAATCAGTTACGCGATCCTGTTACTTATCATGTCCACATGAGCGTGGACGGCGTCATGCACATGTGTGCCAGAGCGAGTGTCACGTTAAGACCATGGCCAGGCTGGTCCAGGCAGACGGAGAGAGGGTGAAGATCGGAGACGCTCCAACACCGCTGTCCTGCATGATTCGCTACCCGCCTAAGCAATGAATATAATTATTAAATCACTACGGAAGCTTGAATATTAGTACAAATTCCCAGTTAAATACTCAGGCAAATGTAATGAGTAATTTGGCGTGTACTTGGAAATGATAGTAGCCCACAATGTTGCTCTGCGAATCGAGTGTTGCTGATGATGCAGGTAGCAGCAGAGTAACATGAAGGAGAGAGGACTAGTGGTGCACCTTCACATCAATTTTATTTCCCTCTCAGTCCCAGAAAACTCAGCGTTTGAAATTCATCGATTGGCCGTGAACCTCTCACGGTTGTAGACTTACGAATTACTTCGTAGCTACTTTGCATTAAGCTGCTATTTAGGTAAATATTCAGTTCCTTTTCAATACCACATGCTATTAAAATTCCATAACACCAAAGCAATCTAACAAATTCAGAGGGTATAGAGTTTGTACCATGAGTTTGCTTAACAACCTAGTTCTATTTAATAGTACATATTCTATCACTCATATTTCTTAATTAGAACGTATATAAACTACATTCAACACCATAAACTCAAACTGTTAACGACTCTTCAGCTGGAAATGAGAATACTTTATAATCTTTCAGAGAAATCAGTAGAGTGCACGATGACACTTTGGATCGCTTGAAAAAACCAAGCATTTTTCACTAAGGCACAAAACGCGCAAATTTTATCGAAACTTAAGGACCCTAAACTATTAGCTAGCTACTTGGCAGTTTCCTCAACCTTAAGTCAGCAAAGACTACTTTTATTCTATCTTCAAAATTGAAGGCAAGGTCAAGGGTAAGAGACACTGATTTCAAAGCCTAGAAATGAAAAGCAAGCTAAGCAGGTAGCGGTTTCCTTAACGTTTCCACAGAATAAACTTTCCCAAAATTGAAAGTAGAGTCGGGGATAAGGAAATTCAGCTCATCTTTCGGAAGAGCGAGAGGAACGCTATGCCTCTGAGTAAAGTAGAAAGCATAATGCATCCCTTGAGTGCCTGGTTTGCAGCTGAGTTCGGCCAGGTATATGGCGTGGAGAGCCTCAGCGTACAAGCCCATCCTAAAGATGCTATCAGGGACACTCAAGATCTGCTGCAGCACTTGCTCAGGGTCACCAATGAAGGACAGAGGATGTTTCATTAAAACGCAGAGCTCGTGCATGTTGACATTGAGGCCCAGTTTCTTGGAGAACCAGACCTTGTGCACGTACGGGAACTTGAAGCCCCGGAACCCCACCACAATGGGCCCGTGCTCGTAGCACAGGAAGGCATACTCCTGCAGCGGGTGGCTGGGACCCCGAGACACTGTGTCCGTCACGAAGCCGCGGTTGTCGTTGCACCAAAAGGCCTGGCCTCCTTGGAACATGCAGCACTGGAAGAAGTAGCGACTCGACAGCGACCCACTGTAGATCGAAGTGGCAAGTCTGGCGCTCTTTAGATGCCTCTCCAAATGAACCAGCTGTACAATAACGGAAAATAATAGTAAATATATGAAAACAATAAATGTATATATTTGCTCGTATCTATTACTGTTTATGAACGAACAAGAATAGTCGATACTAGCTACATTTTTTTGAAAAGAACATCTCAAGAAAGCCTGCCGTGAAGCGCCAACTAAGAAGTAATTCCCTGGGACACACAACACATCCAATAAAGTACAAAAGTTCCCTCAGCAGTGTTGCAGGAAAGACATTAGGCAGTCCCTTGATTATACTAGCGTCATCGTGCAGGAATGGAAGGAAAACAATAGCTACTGCACGGATGCGCCTCGATTATACGCTAAATTAAAGATACATCATAACACGCAGTCGTGCACGGAATCCACAGCGCGGGGCCAAACCCAACCCCACAGGAAAAAAGAGAAAATATAGATAGCTCATAACATAACAAAAAAGTCTACTACAAACTAACCATAAAAGCTTACAGTGGCGAGTGTCATATTACCAGAGGAGATTAAGGCTCCAATAATAACTGATGACAAATACTCGCTCCTACATCTTCACTTCAGGAAGGCGAGAATTGAAATGCATTGAAAAATAGTCTACAATCTTTCTATTTTTACAAGTAGTTTTTTTCATCCAGTTGAACAGTTGAAACACTAGCATGCAACGAAGATATTCTTCTAAAATCAAAAATATTTTTCTATTTTTCAATAAATAATCAATGTTATTCTCAATCAACAATTTATTTTCAAGTTGTTTCAAATCACAATCATTCGCCCCCCTACAAACTCTCTCCAACTCATGTACGCCAGATGATCAAATCAAATTCGTAATACATAAACGTGGTGCACGTACCCCCTCCGCCCCGGTGGTGCAGTCTGCGTACGACTCCAGGGAGCCGAAGTAGTTCATAAAGCCGTCGATGATGGTGCTGAACAGCGCCGCTACACGCACGAAGTTGCCGCCCTTGCGCAGTGTGTCCAGCAGGAACTCCCGAGCAGCGCTTCCATATGCTGAGCAAACCAAGTTGAATTAAGGATAAATTCAAATTGTGGTCGAAACGAGATGTGATATTTTGATAACGATGCACAAAAAGAAGCTTAATTGCTACTCAGCACCAAGTCGCTTAAGTCTCGGCATGTAAGGAACATTCTCGCCACTATGACACTCTTTAATCCTCAAGCAAGGTCACGTTTTCCATATCGTCTAATACGTCACGTGTTACTTTTCCTCTCATTTTCCACTCAATTTACAAACTTTAAAATTCAGTTCTTTAAAAATTATGACAGCTGTTCGGAATTAGTCATTAGAATTAATACAACGGCAAAATAAACCGATTAAATTCATGCACTGTCATTCACTTCAGTGAGTTCTAGATTCTCCTTGAAACTCTTCAAAACACCCCTCTTATTATAAAGATACAGGGTTATGTTTATATGCTCTCACCAAGACCATCCAGAGGCATGGTGTTGAGCAGGCTGATGGTCTGGTCGTAGAAGGGGGCATTCCATGCCTGGTCAGTGAGGTTCCTCAAGTCTATTGCTCTGAGGGGCTGGGTGCTGGCAGCAGGGTAGTGATCGATGCTCTCCACCATGAACAGAGGCTCAGGGGTCCTCCAGTTCTGCTTCGACCGATTGTTCTTTAACCGCCGTTCAGGTACTTCTGGTTCTGAAATGTGCCCCAAAAGGTGAAAACTCCAATAAATTATTCAACGTTGAGTTGAAGGAGGCTCGCTCTGCTACAAAAAAATATTTTAATGAGCATAGTTGCATTTGGAAAGAGCAAAGGAAGTGAGACTCGCAGAATATTTGTAAAACCAAAATTTAACCACTGAACTTTGAGTAAAACTTAATTGAACGGATATGGCAAAGCGAACTCAGGGGAGGTGAGTTGCAGAATGTAGAGTCAGATGAGTGGTAGAGCAAGGGAATAAATGACAGCATTTTTAACAACTATGCTAGAGTTGTTTAGCCTAGAGAAAGGTGTCTTCAAATTAATTTAGATACAGACCAAACTACAACAAAAACTGTGGGTCTTCAACAGCGTATACAACCCAACAACTGAAAACAAAGGCGGATTTTTGGAATGGGTCGGCCAATTGGGCAGAAATCTTAGACTGAATGAATGCATACAGGTATTGGAGTTTTGAAAAGAGGAAGACAAAGCTGTTATAGATGTTTTAGAAGAAACAAAATGGAGAAAGTACAATGAGATTAGCATTGAAAACGAGTTAATTTATGAGAATAGTCTGACCACATAGAATGGTAAACTAAATTATACGACGATCATAATATATGATCAGTTTCTGATGGTGAATGATCCTGGAAGATGAACAAAGATCATTTGGTATGCATGACAGGGTGAGAAGAACTGAGTAACAAAAGGTAAGAAATGAAATATCATGGGAGGTTGAGAGGATACTTTGAGCAATATGAAGGCAGTGTGAGTTTTGAAAGCAAGTAGCAATTTAAAGCAACAATACATACTAGTGCTGGCGAGGCATGTGAGGCTAGTTTCGTAGTGCTGGCGAGGCATGTGAGGCTAGTTTCGTAGTGCTGGCGAGGCATGTGAGGCTAGTTTCGTAGTGCTGGCGAGGCATGTGAGGCTAGTTTCGTAGTGCTGGCGAGGCATGTGAGGCTAGTTTCGTAGCAAATAAGGGAAAAAGAAAATGAATTGTGAGAGTAATACTGCGAGTGCGGCTCTAGTAGAGAGATGAGTACTTAAAAGAATGGCTGCAAATGAAAAATGAGGACGTTAATACTAAGAACAGAAATTGATAATAAAGTAAAATTCATAGTTAAGTGATACAAAAAGCAGTGAAAAGTTAAGACGTAGGTTAGGTGCCTAAAGAGTTTTTTAAAAACGGTAGAGTGATGTGCTATAAGGATGGAAAGAATGCAAAAAAATTGAAATCAAAGAAATAAAAATTTTGGGCCTTCATTAACATTGAATTTAGAAATGTTGAATTTGAAACACAAGAAAAGTGAATTCTTGTTTGTATTATACTATTTTTATTCATTTTTTGCTGTCACTATTTTTGCGAGAACCAAACTTTCTTCTTTGTGATGATGGTTTTACCAAATTCTAGAGTCGAAGACACTTCTATGCTGGTTTTGTATTCTTCATAATAAACATTGTAACCAATTACAAAACCTACTAAGTTTATATGATCACAGTTACTAGTTCTATACCAGCAACATCATTTTACATGACAGTAATATCCATGATGATGGTACAGTAGAAGTCTTTTTAACCGGCACCCATGGAACTTCGCAGTTGCCGTTTAATATCACCCAAGTAACCACAAACAATTCATAGACATGCTAGACATAATAGGAAAACAATATCAATTGCTTAAAGCAGTTAAAGAAGAAAAAAAACAATGAATAAATGCATAAACCTTGGCCAGCGAGTGCCGGCTTAAAGGAATTCTACTGTACTAGCTAAGCAAATGATACACGTGTTAGAAGAACCACAGTACCCGGAGGTCTGATCACTTCAGTGATGTGTACGCGGCACCACACCACGCCCTTCTGAGGCACCTCCAGCCGTGCTGCCACGAAGCTCCCCACTGCACACACAATAATCAGTTGAGTCACTTCAAAAGCTCTACAACTAGATCAGGAGTTTGCAAAATAAGGTGCACTTAACACTGCAACAGCACCAATAGAGTTCACATCTTTCATAATTAAAAATAGCTTGGATGATTTAGCATCAGTACATCAAATGCAGAGTTTGCACTGTAGAATAAATATTAGTACATCCTAAAAGACATCGTAGTTAGGTAAACTGTACTGAGAGTACTGAAACATTCTCTGCAGGTTTGAAACCTTTTATTTTTGCATGCTGAAGACTCAGAATATTGGATCAGCACTGGTATGACTTTCACTGATGGCAACATGAAATAATTAAAACTGGCATTAGGAAAAAGAACTTACACTTAAAAAAATTGGACAAGTGATGCATAACAATTAACTTGCAATTTCAATTTCTGGTAGAAATTACACTAACTTATCAACACCTAAGATATTCTCTTCGACTGATTCTCTAAAGCATATATAAAGATTTGAATCCATGTATTCCACTCCTAAATCAAATTACAGAGGAAAACCTCACCTTCCAATGTTTCTGCTCTAGGTGGTCGTGAGCGTGGATTACAAATGCCCATACGCTCCATGAGATCACACAGCATGTCTCTCTGATCAGTGCGCACCCGCAGCTGCAGATCGTCTGATACGCTGATGATGCGTACCCATGACTCGGGCACATAGTGCAACTGACCAGGTACAACCAAAAGTTATTCTTAGTTGAAACAAAATCCATGTTGTGTGTACAATGAAGGAAATAAAAAGAGGAAAGGGTGAAAGTCAAATTTCCTTCAGTTTTCCTTAGATAAGGCAGATTTGAGATATACTGATGCCTCAAGGAATAATGCTAGTATTCAACAATGAAGATCCTCAACTTTCAACAAGTAAAATGATGTTCGAAATTCATACATCAATAAAATTTTATTAGATAATACCAGTATAAAAGTGTGTGGTTTGTAACGTACATTCACTATTAGGAACAGCATATAAGAGGTGCTGTTCAAAGTAAGTACCGTTTCGAAATTCCTCCGCTGCAGCGCCGCTGTCTGCATTTGGCGCAAGCGTGCTGTGTACCGCACTCTGTTGGCAAGTCACAGACGCCAGTAAAGAGTCATTCGGCGTGTGTACGTCTGTTTGTATTTGAAATGCCTCCTCCGATTAAGAATCCCGCCGACTGTAAAATACGCGCTGTGATTCGTTTCCTTAGTGCTAACGGCGTGAAAGTGGCTGAAATTCATTGTCATGTCAGTGAAGTATATGGAGAAAACATTATGAGCGATAACATGGTACGGAAATGGGTGAGAGCTTTAAAAATGGTCGTACGAATGTGTATGATCAGAAATGGCGAAGTGTGTGAACTTCAGTCATTACTAACGATTTGCAGCAGGAAGTTGAAAATGAGTAAGAACAGAATCATCATTATCATCATCATCATAATTAGAATCATCTGGGTGGTCAGCTTCACAACGACGATGAAGATGTTAAAACAACCGTGTTGCAATGGTTGTCTAATCAGGCAGCAGATTTCTACACAGATGGTATTCAAAAGCTGGTTCTATGCTATGATAAGTACCTTAATATTGGTACATATTATATAGAAAAGTAGATTAAAGCACAGGCGCTCATGTAAAAACAAATTGCTCAGAAAAGTCTACTTGTTTTAGTTCAAAACGGTACTTACTTTAAAAACACGCCTCGTACTTAAAATAATTTGAAAGCTTGAACGGCAGAAATGAGTGCGAAAATGCAAACAAAAAACAGTCTATAACAGCTACAGTACTCATGGCTGGTTGAGTCATAAGATACATAGTAAAAATTTATGGGATAAATTAAATACTTACAGATGCCATGGTTTTAGCCAGGTAAGCAACTCTAGCAGGATCATGTGAAGGAATGAATCGATTCCTAAGAAATTCAAGATTTCTTAAGTAGCCAGGCACAAGAGGCTGTCCAGGTGATGATGGTACAAACACCAGACCATCATTTGGCTGAGGCCACAGCCTCTTATAATCTGTAGGGTGAGATCCTTGCTGCGTATGCAGTTGTAGATTACGATGATTGTCATAGAAGTGATTGATCTCAAATGTGTCAACTTTTACATCCTCTTCCAACTTGGCAGCATCATTCAATACTACAGAATCACTGTTACAGTGAGAAGTTCCAGTACCATTGCTCCATGCACTGCCATAATGGTTACTAGACATGGAAGTACCATCACTCATAGCTGAAGCTGCGGTGACAATATCAGCCTCCATTTTTTCTGAAAAATTCTCACTTTTGTTTTCATAAGCAGAGGGTAAACTAACTTTGCTAGAAGGTTGGACATCATCAGCAGATTTGAGAGACATTTCATGGATTGATTTGCTGTTGGCACTCAGATAAGTCATTGAAGACACTTCACCCGAGTCTTCTTGAACATCTTTTTCACAGTCCAACAGTGATTTAGGTGTACAAAGTACAGAATCATCAGCAGCTGATTTTGCAAGGACCTCACAGGCTGAGGGACTACTGTCAGTGGCAGTATCATCTCCATTTTCTTTCCCTGAATCATTTATACTTGCCATTTCATCAGTGCAGGTGGACTGTGATTCATGCTTGTAAGATTCTAGGTCATCATTAGATGATGTAGCAGGAACATCTATGCCAGAGGAGTTGCTGTTGGATGGAACATCATCAAGAAACCTTTCCCCTGAATTCCATTCAGAAGCTGGCAGGGAATCAGATTGCAAAGATTCTATTCCTTCATCAACAGATGAAGCAGGGCCTTGGGAATCAGAAATACTGATATTTATAGGTATATTACCTAATATTATGACATCAGCATCTATTACAGCCTCATTTTTCTCTTCAGAATCTTCTAAGGCAGAGTCAGATTTAAAACAAACCAATTCTTTGTGAGAATATGGTGTAAGAATATCACAACAGTTAATTTCATCTTCACAAACTAGTGATGAGTCTGATTTAAAAGTTTCCAAGTCTTGATTCAATAATGAAGTAGGTGCTTCCAAACCCGAGTTTTGACTTAAGTTGCACGACTCCTTTGGAACATTGTCTGGCAGTGTTGCAGATGCACCTCTGCAATTTTCATCACAGGTTGATAGAGGATCTAGTTTATGAGATTCATCTTCATCAACAGATGATGCATGGATCTCACAATCAGAAGCATCTTTGTCAGACACATCAGAGGGTGATTTATCACAGTCTATGGAACTTGAACTTTTACTTTTACAAGGTGATTCTAAATCCAGTTGACCATTTCCAACTCCATTGTTGCAAACTGACGTAGAAACTTTGCATACAAGATTCGCTTTCCCAGCAATATCATCGATGGGTGCAGAGTCATCATCTACATGTGCATTTTTTACTTCACATGTCTGTTCATCAGTAAATTTGGGAACTGTGCAATCTAAATTACTTTCTGCAGGTTCTGTATCAATTATATCCTGAACTTTACTTCGACTTTTGCAAGATAATACACAATCAGATTTGCAAGATCCAATTCCATTTTCAGGAGATGTAGTAGGGATTTTACAAGGTACAGAACTGCCATTAGTTAGAGACTCATGAATGGGTGAGACAAGTAAATCTTTTAAGCAGTCATTGCCAACAACATTAGCCAAGGAAGAATTGTGGAGAAGATGATCTTCCTCACTAGCACAAGTTGAAGAAATGTTTACCACAGAATTTCCAGTAGCAAGATAATTAATGGAAGGTGTGGTAATTGAATCTTCCACATGTTTGTTCAGCAAGACTAATTCCTTTCTAGTTAAACTCAATTCAACTGGAGCAGGAGAAGCAGAGGATGGAAGGGGCTTCAATGCATCAGAGCAAGTTTCTAAGGAGGATAAAACTAAAGTTTCAGCATCATCACAGAACCTTGCACTTTCATTTCCATTCAGTACTGCATGCTCCAGACCTACCAAATCATCACCAATGAATTCTTTAGATGATTCCTCATTTGAAGAATCTGACACAGGCACTAAATTGTCTGTGCACAGCACTTCATCCTTGTCAAGTACTTCTTTTTCCAAGAAAAATGTCTCTTCCTCATTTACAGATTTATTAGAGACATCAACTGTCACAGACTTTGCCTTTTGATCATCAGCATCAGAGACAGAAACATCAACAGATTGAATGCCAGGTGAAATCACTTTTTCAGAGGAGAGAGAGTTAACATCTGAAGTACTTAAACCTAATCCATTGGTCAAATTGGCTGCATGGCATGATGAGTCTTCAGAGAGTTCAAGTATTCTATTACCTTTGTCAGTACAAGATTTGATATTCGGTGTTTCAGTCTCTGCTTCCTTGCACAAACCATCATTTTGGCGATGAGACTCAAATTTATCCACACTAAGTAACTGTGCACTGTTAAGTTTGCCATTAGAAGGGTTGGTCTGCTTCACATCATCCAGATTATTGTTAGTTTTTTCATCAGTGCTGTCTAAATTTGGCAATGTTTTAGTTTTAGTCCCTGATAATCTTTTCAAAATGTAAATAGCTACAAGAGCAGAAAATGAGGCACTTACAGCAATTACAATTTTCTGAAACATTTTAGCTAATTCATCTGTAAAACAGAAGATTATTACTTGACAAAATATTTCCCATAAAGGCTAATCAGAATATATTTCATGGAGAAGAAAACCTTGACACTATTTGAAACAAGGTATATAACAGAATCAAAAAGTTTTGATTGAGCTTGCACATTCAACCCCAGCTCAATGGTAAAAATTTGCAAAAATTTGTTTAAATCTAATTTCCCTTACTTAACAGCAGATCATAAAAACAAAATCAAATTTTTTTAGGCATAACACATGATTAAGCAATGATAAAACATGAAGGAAAGAGCCATGGATTATAGACTAAAGGCTAAAAAAATCCTTTTTCACTAAACAGTTTACTAAATAACTTTCCAAAAATAAGCAAAATTTTACTACTACCAATCCATAATTGAAGGGTGCAACTAAACCAGCACCCAAAAAATAAGAAAGAAATTGAACTGCTTGCAAGATTTTAAAATCTACTTCCCCAATAAGCACACTGCTGACTAAACATCTTTCAACAATTCTGCTGCTGTCTCTTACATATACATGCTTGTACACATCATGCCCAAGAAGGGTGTGATGTGTCTGTGATCTCTCAAGAAGCTACAGTAAACCATTACATCTGCTCTCACAAGCCAAAGTAAATACAGACACATGGTTCCAGATTGCTATCCCTGTAGATATACACTCAGTGATATCCAAAAAAATTTTTACAACCCTCCACTTTATTTCCATGCCAAGCCTGTAATCTATTCCCATGCCAAGCCTGTAATCTATTCCCATGCCAAGCCTGTAATCTATTCCCATGCCAAACCTGTAATCTATTCCCATACCAAGCCTGTAATCTATTCCCATGCCAAGCCTCCAATCTATTCCCATGCCAAGCCTCCAATCTATTCCCATGCCAAGCCTCCAATCTATTCACATGCCAGGCCTCCAATCTATTCACATACCAGGCCTCCAATCTATTTCCATGCCAGGCCTCCAATCTATTCATATGCCAGGCCTCCAATCTATTCCCATGCCAGGCCTCCAATCTATTCACATGCCAGGCCTCCAATCTATTCACATATCAGGCCTCCAATCTATTTCCATGCCAGGCCTCCAATCTATTCATATGCCAAGCTACAGAACTTTTTAGCATTGCAACACAATGTAGAAATTTTTGTGCTTTACATAACAAGAAAAATATGGAACAAATAAGGATGAACTTAAACCATTACATATAATCCCATTTATGCTTAGATCCTGTTAAATCAATGTTTAATACTGATGCCTTATTTCTATCAGTATTTGTTACTTATTTTTGTGAATTTTTAACATGCTAATTTTTCAAATTTAATCCTGGTGACATATGTTACCAAATATTTTATTATATTTTTATATTATAATTGAAGTAAGTAATTACACTGCACTAGTGGACTGCCTAAATAATTTGTGTAGGTGATACTATCTTCAAGTGTGAATTTTTTCTGGAGAATTGTGACAAAGAGTAATATAAAGCATACCAATTTATTTCAATCAGTGTTAGACATAATATAAATAATATTTTCTAGCCCTTACTCTCACTCTCAAACTTTTTCAACAAGTATTACCTTTTATTCCAATACAATTACTAGAAAAACAAACTTTATTACAGCATTTACAACACTATAATACCCTGCATTTAGCAGTTTAGAGCAGATTACAGCATTTACAACACTATAATACCCTGCATTTAGCAGTTTAGAGCAGATTACAGCATTTAAAACACTATAATACCCTGCATTTAGCAGTTTAGAGCAGATTACAGCATTTACAACACTATAATACCCTGCATTTAGCAGTTGAGAGCAGATTACAGCATTTAAAACACTATAATACTCTGCATTTAGCAGTTTAGAGCAGATTACAGCATTTATAACACTATAATACCCTGCATTTAGCAGTTTAGAGCAGATTACAGCATTTATAACACTATAATACCCTGCATTTAGCAGTTTAGAGCAGATTACAACATAAATTATCTTATATAACATTCACAAATTAGTAATAGTCATCACACAGCTGAGAGGCAAAGCTTTGTGCACATACGGCTTATAAAACCTGATACTGTTTCTTATTTCGAAAACGCTGATAAAATACTACACACAAGATAACTATAAAATCATTTTGATTTTCAATTTTGACAGCCGGACAATTAATTGACTTTCAAGTGGTAGCATTGAGACGAGTCTATTTGAATTAACAATTAAATTTTTCATAGCTGCATCACTACAAATTTTAAATTGAAGTACACACTGTCATATGCATGTACCAAAATGTAGGATTTTAATCATAAGACTAGGTCAAATCTGTAAGCTAGAATAACGAGACCAGTTCTTATGTAACAGCTGTGACTTTATATAGGCGCTTGCACAAAGCTGTGTACCCGGTGCGTCCGATCAGACGGTGCTACATCAAACTGTTACTACGTAACCGACATACTGTTTAAAATATTTATATAAGCTAACTGCCGTCGTCTACGACAGCCTAGACCTTTACTAGCAGTCTTTATCACAAAAATTGAATTACATAAAAGTCTGTTGAAATGTTCAACTTAACTTTACTTTTTGAACGCAACGAACACCTTCGCTGTTAGTCTGACAGGCACGCAGCGTGACCGGCCACGAGCTTTCGGCGGCAACATTGATGATAGTTGTTCCGTTGAAACGAAAGTTTACAGAGCGCAAATAGTTTACACTAATTTATGCAACTAGCCACACATTATGAGTATATTTCTAGATTAGTTTTTGAAATTATAATTCAGGACACTTCACTGCTTTTTTTGCATTTTGCCTCTAAGCGTTACCTTCATTCCTGCAAGTGACCATATCTAAAATGCACTTAACGAACTAACAACCTGAAATGTCGATGGAACGGAGCTTATACAAAAACCAAACAAACAAAAGCGTGTATTTCCAATAAAGTTGCTACATAAGAAATGTAACAGCATTGGTTTTTAAAAATGCCTTATCATAAAATCCTTAAATGGTAGGTATTCTATGCGTAGTATCATAGATAATAGAACAGCAGTACCTACGGGTATACATGAACATTCACATCACGCAATGAACGTTAAATATACATGGGGAAACAAATGAAACTTCGCTTTTTCAATGATGACTTAAGAGGTAATCATTGGTGATACATATAAATTCTGACGTGGTAAGTATTATACAGATTTTAGGTGATAAGCGAAATATTTTCTTCAGATACAGATTAGATTTGACATCATTACATTCAACTGAAATGGATGTTTAACATCCGAGAAAGACCGAAAAAGGAAAATTATGAGAGCGAAAACTTAAAACATAAAGTTGTGATTGTTATTAAATTGAAATTGTAATTTCTAATTACTGGTTGACCGTATGGTATGGCTTGCTGATGATTGATTTAATTTAATCATTATTACAGTTATCTGTAAGCATCGTGTTTAATATGAACGGGCGTTACATATCAAAGAGAGTAAAAAAAATAAGATATAACAGTGAACGTGTCAAATTTTTAATACTTAGATGTTGATATAAGAAAAGCTGTAGTTGACTAAAGTTCTGAGGTTTCACAGTCACTTATTGTAGCAAAGCAATTACTGACATTGACGGATAAATTTTTTGATTACGTATTCGATAATTACAAAAATAACGTAAAAGATTACATATATACATATTGTTGTTAAGACTAGTAGTTACAACTCTACGGTATATTCTAACCCGAATTCGCTTACCTCTATTAGACTTGGTCTTCAGACTGCGTCGCTTCTCGTACCAGAAGAATGTCCTCTAACCGTGGACGATGCGATATCAACAACCTTCGACCGTGACACATAACCTCTACTTGCGTGACGATTATCCCTATATTAGTGTTAGTAACTGAATCTACTTAGCCTAATATTTTACGAGTACAGATCTCCACGACAACGACTACTTATAACAAACAACCAGCCTGAAACCTGCACCTGAGCCTTTTCTTGCTCACACAAATACGGTCCCGACACACACACGACTGGACCCAACCCGCAACTGAGGCTGCCCCGCATCATCCCTCACGCAAGCCCAGGCGTCGCTGTTGAGGTGCCAATTACTAATTTATGTACATATACATTATTCCACAGAAAATCAGTGATTTTCAAGCTTATAAAGAAAAGATGGCGAACAATTTTGGTCCTTTATTAGCATAAATTGTGTTAACAAAATAACCCTGGGTAAATGAGTTAACTCTCTGTCCATTGATAAATTTACCTACTTGTGGAGACAATGGATATTTGCTAGTTCATATGTATTGGTTAATGCATGGGAAAATCCCCATGCACACAAAACTCATCTTTCGAAAAATTATCACGTATGTTTAGGGCTGAATTTCAGATGTTGAATAATTTGCTATAAACAGACTGTACTCAATATTTCTGAACTAGCTGATTCCGAATTATAAACATAACAAAAATAAATCTTACAACGTGATTGTGATGCGTAGAACCGATTCGCATTCCGGCAATTTAGTGTCCATGGAACAGCTGGTACTTGTCAGTCGCGGCTGGTCGTGTTGGGAGTTAAGCTAGACTCTAATTATTCAAAAATATGTATCATATTGAGTGATGATTGCAAGTAAAGCCGAAATATCTGTATGAATTATTCTAATATTTTTCAGTTAGTTGTCTAAACGCAGGTGGCAATGTTCAGTCGATTCAAGTCTGCACTTTACAACGCTGTAGGGGTTGAGGAAGATGGTGTGCCATACAGCTCAGAGGAGCAGACTGCTCAAAAAAATACATACGACGCTCAAAATCGGTACTCATTGAAGTTATCAAGAGAGAAGGTACGTTAAAAGTATTGCACGGAAAGGATCTTTATGTTTTAATAGTTCTGTGTTAGTGTTTCAATCAAAAGTTAGAGAAATTTTGTTTACTTTTATTACTGTTTCTTTCAGTATAAAATAGTTGTGTATACATATGAAATAATTTAAAATCAAAATAATTAGTGTGCCCTATGATTGGGTTGGGTTTTTCTGATGATACTTTTTGATTTTTCAACCAAAAGATTGGGCCAAGTTGCACTGATTGCCATTGAATTGATCAATGCTAGCTCTGGTGCTGCTTCTTCAGTTTGAAAAGTTGTGAACTTACATAAAATAATCATTTCTACTGATAGTTCTTATAATAATTTTGTTAACTTTAATATTATAGAATAAGTGCTTCTGGTTCTCTGTTATGTGTTCTGTTCAGACACTCTTAGTATTTGGTTCAGGTACTCTGTTCAAGTACTCTGAACATGAAACAACTTCATTTATTCTAATAGGGCATCATTAAAGTTTGTGCTATATGATTTAGGACACAAAATATTAGATGATGGATAAGCATGTAAAAAGTGTAGCTAATCTTTAACCTTGAAAAATAGAAAGTTGCACTGAAATCAAACTAGGATAATATTTCAAGTTGATCAAAAATTTGTTGATAGTGAAGTTTAATTTTGACTTTCATCTATGAAATTTAATATTTTTAGCTGTCACCTAAAATATTCTAAATAGTCCTAACCTTAGTTTTTTAAATTTTGATGTGAATGTTTTTGTGAGGTAAATTTCATTTAATTTGATGAATGAAGTAATCTTACCTAGTACCACAACTGCAATGTTATTAATTATGTGTTCATTTATTTTATACAAAGATCATACCTCTGTGTATATATATTTGAGTATTAAAATTTTCTATTTCACTTTTAACTTCCTTAATTTCTAGTTCTGAAAACATTTGCTCTGTGTTACAGCACCTGTCATATTGTCGGCCAGCTTTCCTGCAGCTGAGCTCCGCAGATGAGGTGTCCGTCACAGCTGACCATGCTATGAGACCCATCATCTGCCCTCGCTCATTTTTGCCCTGGGACACAGGCTATGCTGAGTGAGTTCTCTGAAATCTACCTTTATTGAGCAATTTATTATGTTCAATCAAACTAAAAGGTTAAATATACTTTTTTCATGCTGGTTTGACTGTGAAGTTATTTTTACACTATATGTTCTCTATGTATCTAGTTTTATATCAAAATCATTAAGACAATGTATTTAACCCTATAAGGACCATTGGCCTTTCTGAAGTACACTAGAAATCATTCAATTTAGTCCTATATTCTAAATATTTTGTTCCAAAGTTGGGTGAAATTCCATAAAAAATAAGTAAAGATAAGTAGTAACTTGTGTAATGTGTCATTTAGTGGAGAAATAACTTGGTCATCACGGAGTTGAGACATGTGAATAATTTTCTATTTGAGCATTCTTCAAAACTTTAAAAATGAATAAGAAAACAATATTTTTTTACCATTTGCCATTTTATTTTCTTTACCAAATTCTAAATACACAGTTATATTTTTGCTGACTTTGATAGTGTTTATTTTATACATGCTCAACATTTTTCTATCTCATATTATTTCTGCATGATGACATTTTGGTGGCAACTTTATTTATTCATTCATTGTTTTTCAAAAATTAATATAATTTTTATTTTGTAACAGAAGAGCATCTTTTTTACATGCACATATATTAATAAAAGAAGGCACAAGCAGTTTTGTGTACAGTATTTAGAAATTTTATTAATTCTATGATTATATAAATTGCACTCTTCATACACACTACAGTCCAATTCTGTCAGGGAAGAATAGTCTCTCATATGTTGTTGTAGGATTGATCAGGTTAAAGGGTATAATTCATCACTTTTAATTATTTAATATATAGAAACATTTGAATTTGACACTAATGCATGAGTTTTGTTGTTTTTTATTGTCAAAATTGAGTCCAACTTGCTTTTTACAGAGCTGTGAATGCTGGCAAATCAAAACACAATGAAGATCAGGGTTGCGTACACGTTGGCTACCTCACCAGATCTCTGGCTTGTAAGCCACCTAGCTCCTCTACCAGCAAATCTACTGCTGCAGTTACTGCAGGTGTTCAGTCCCGACCTTCAGATGTGCTGACTGCTTTGTCGGATTGTAGCTCCTCCACTCAGAGTACCTTGTCCTGTGTTGATCAAAATTTGTGTGATGGATCTGTCATTGCTGTAGACAGTGTCATGAATGGATGCATTGATACATGCATTATAGAGGAACAGCATGGATCTAAATCAAAAGAATCTTGTGAAGGTGCAACTAGAAGAAATGATGATAAATTTTCTGATCCATTACACAGTCCTGCTATTTCTCAGGTCAAGTTTGACACTCTCAATTCTGAAGTAACTATGAATTCTGTAAATAATGAAGACAATATATTCAATAATTCAGATGCCAATCATTTTTCTATTGATGAAGCTTCTAGTCATGCTACCACAAACATGAACTCTCCCAAAGTTGCTGATTCAAATTGTGTATTGGATGCTGAAATGGTGCAAACTGCAGCCTTGAATTCGAATGCCACTGATGTTTCTCCCTCAGGGACTCCCCATTTTTGTCCTCCTGTACCTAACGAGAAACTGTTTGTTGATGAGGGAAGAGGGAGGCTCGGTGTGTCCGTGCCTTACTATTACTTTGCTGTGTTTGACGGGCATGCAGGGTGGGGAGCAGCCGTATATGCATCGCAACACCTTCATCACATTCTTCACACTAGCCTATCAAAGGTCTCTGAGTTCATTATCCCAGATCTATTGAAGCAAGAGGTTCCTGCTTGGCAACAACTGGTGTCCGTTGATGCGACTAGCGTGATAGTGGGTGCTCTTGAGCAAGCTTTTTATCTTATGGACAAGAAAATCGAGCAGGACAGGCACCGAGGGGGCGTTGGTGGTGGTTGTACGGCGTGCATCGCCCTCTTCATCATGGGTAAATTGTATGTCGCAAATGCTGGAGATTCTAGAGCCACGGCCTGTCTTCATGGTCTTCCTTACAGCATGAGCTACGATTTCACCCCAGAAACTGAAAATTATAGGATTAGGAAGCAAGGCGCTCAGCGGCCTGATTTACTGGGTGGCGAGTACACTCCTGTGGAGTTTGTTCGACGGCCTTTGAGACGAGAGCTTGGCGTGTCACTGCTATGCAGGCATCCTTACATGGCCAGGGGTTGGGTATACAAGAAGATTACTGAGGAAGACCTGAAGGTGCCGCTGGTGTGTGGCTCGGGCAAAAGAAGCAGAGTGATGGCCACTATTGGGGTCACCAGAGGCTTCGGTGATCACGATCTCAAAGCTCAGCTTACAAATGTTCACATCAAGCCCTTCTTGTCGTGTGAACCTGAGGTCCGTGTCCTTGACTTGGAAGTTGAAGAGTTGTGTGACACCGACGTGCTCATCCTGGCTACTGATGGCTTGTGGGATATTGTCACGAACGAGAAAGCTGTGTTCACTCTGCTACAGTCCATGTCTCGCTCTCTGCTTCACTTCCCTAGCAGTGATCCCAGTCGCCACAAATACAGGTATGTCGAAATACATGGCATATTTTCGGCGTACAAATTAAAATAAAGCCTATATATATATATATATATCTACCATCCGACTAACGATCAAATTTCGTTCCTATGAATTGGTTGTAACTTATTATAAAGTTAGCAACTCACTACTTAACGGCATACCGTCAAATCTTTGCTGTATGAAGTTCTTACATATGTGCCATCATTTAGTTCTTTGTCTTCTGTACACTGTAATTAGGATTGTACGTACGAGTCATCATATATGTTAGCACCCTCCATGCTGTGAAGTAGAACCAACCAAATCTTCAGATTGATCTTCCAGACCAGCTGCTCCACGATTAATCCCTTTAAATTTTGTTTTATTATTGTTTTTGAGTGGAAGTTTTACCTTTGTGACGACACACTCAGCTGGGTCTAGCAACTCGAGCTTGTGTGAGTTTTACATGCCGAGTGCGGACAATTGTTCCCTCCCTGGCCAATTCTGTGAATGAGATAGCGAGGCGCGGACCAGGCCCTCAGGGATGCAGTTAATATGTGCCAGTATCGTTAATTTTTTTTAGGTCTCTTGTTGCGCTGTTCAGCAATGCCGTGTCTGTTGACCTGAGTATCCGTCCAGTTTTTCCCTCACTTTATACCTCGGAAACAATTGCGTCTTTTGCGCAATATTAGTCCTCTGTTCCCAGGTACCTCTTTCAAAGATCATGTAAAGTAGCTTGCATCCACTGCATGACCTACTTCCTTTTCTGTTTCTCCATTTACAGTGAAACACAACACTAACTATTGAAAATGTATTCCATCTCTCATGCCCTGATTGCATCTCTTATTAATACTTGTTTATTTCTACTTATTTTCATATATTATTGCTCTAATCTTGCTTACATTTGTTGTTAATTTTCTTGTAATGTAAGTCTGTCCAAATCCAATCAACAATAGCCTCAATTTATATTTTAAACGAGCGTTCACTGCTGTATACCGAGCTAAAGGAGCTATTTCAGTAGTATCCATAATATCCAGTAATGTGTAAAATATAGTTATAAAACACAAACTAGAAAAGTAATTATATGTTCACAATGTGTAATACTTTGAGTTACTCGAGAAATTCCAGATATTTTAAGGTTTCTGACCTGCAGGTACATGAGTGCTGCACAGGACCTGGTCATGGGAGCAAGAGGCAAGCTTTCGGAACGCAACTGGCGGACCAGCGACAACAAGCACGCCACCATTGATGACATCGCCGTCTTTGTGGTGCCTCTCAAACCCTATCAAGAGGAGCACAGAAAATGGAAAGAGTTATTCGAGGCCCGCACGACTGCTTTAATTAGCGGCTCATCTCCCGTGCAGCAATCCGACGTACCGTCTTCTGTTGTCCTTCCTTGTGATTCTCAAACAACGACCGCAGTTTCTCTTGGACCAGCCAGCCGTTCTGGGCACGGCAACGACGGTGACTGCATTTCTGCTCGAACGACTAATGAATCTCAATTGCCAGAGCTAAACGCCAATAGGGACGAGAGTAGCCCGGTACCTGTAGAAATTCATGATGCAACGCCCAGTGCCAAGCATGATGTTAGACGATGTATTTTTGATCAACTTGAAAGCAAGGATAGTACCATAGGCGCTCTTGTTCAGGCGAATATTTCAAAAGTTGCAGCTAATAGCGAGGTATCACAACGCACAAGTGAATCGGATCCTTCAATTATGCTGAAAAATGAATGCAGTGTCACTCTTGAACATCGAACTACTGACATTATAAATGACAAATCTGTTCCTTCCGCCAACTCTTCTAATTCTGCTCTTGATGACTCGCCCATCTGTACTGTTTCTACTCCAGGCCTTGGAAGCGCGGAATTAATTACTCGGCTCACCTTGGTAGATTCTTGTGCCAGTGATGGTAATGCTTCAATAACGCAGATCAGTTCTGAAAATGCTTCCAATACCCAGGATTTTGTTGGTAGCACTTCCTCCGTTGAACTTCACGATTCCAGATCTGATGAGCAAATTAGTACGCGGGGAACCAATGGTGATACCTCGACTATCGTTAGTCCTGTTGGTGAGCATTTCACTGAAGTTAAAGGTAATCCTATAGGTGAAACTTGCACTGCTGCTTCCGGTGCTCCTGATGATCATATTGATTTATCTTCAGCTCCTGTTCCCTTGTCACCTGAGACCCCCATAGCTGGGACTACTCCACTGAGTACTGCAGAAGATGCTCACAATGTTGATCAGCAACGCCCGTCTCAAGCATTCCGCAACTAAATACTATATAACGTTACTTTTGTGATTTTATAATACGTATTTGTACATCCCATGTATCGTAACGTTAGTGGTCGACTAGTATTTCAGTGCTTGTATAAATTTTTCTAGTAATTTATTTTTATACGTAGTTATTTATTCATTGACGTCAAAAATAATGGATGAAATTCAACGGGGATAGAGTTCGAGCTGTAAATGTTACAAATTGCCTCTTCTTACGGAGCGTCAAATTGTACAATTCAGTATCTCGGATAATGATATTAGTGAAGTTGATTGATTTGAATGTGAGTTTTTATTTAGTGAATAAAATTGCCATCTCCTCAGGTGCAAGTATAAGAATGTTTGCTCAGCACTTTGGTTGTATTGAAAGCGTGGACGTGACGAGCGTTGTGTGTCACACTGACAGCCCACTGCTCCAAAACAGTTTCAAAATGTGTGTATAGGTTACTAATTCTGTTAAATTCTTTGACAATTAAAATGTTTTCTAAGCTCGTTCAGTATCTTTGTACAGTAATTATTTTTGCAGTTTTCATTAACTTCGTTCCTCTATAATGTAAAGTTACGTTTCTGGAGAAAGCAATTGAGCAAAGTGTTCCTTTTGAGTTAAAACACTGGATTCAGTAGCTGCGGGTATTGTAAGTACTCATAGTTAATAGTTATAAATTGTCTGCCGTTATATATGTGGTTATGTTAATTTCAACATCCTGTTTTTGCTTCTTATTTTACAAACTTTCTACTGTCATCGATTTAAAGTTGGTTTCGCTCTTGAAAATTGTGAAAAAGAAAAAAAATTACTGCTGATGCTCTGTGCCACATACGTGCTGTACTAGTTGGAGGTGGAGTCTCACACTGCGATCTATTCGTCCTATTAACATTGTATTCTCATTATGTTTCTATAACTACTTTGGCATCCGATCACGCTGTTATCGTTCTTTAATGCGTATCCACTGCCAATTGAACGTTTAGTCGAAATAAAATAGATGATTGGTATCTTGAATATACTTCTGGCAACACGAACACATGACTCAACTTAGTTAACATGTTGCCTCCGATTGCCTGGCCGGTGTTAATCTTCACTTTGTACGCATAGCCACTAGAAGGATCTGAAAAAAGTACAGAACCTAACCTAAGTGGTCCACATACGTACCACTTCGGAGTCAACGTGTTAACAAATAGTTTAATTGTACAGTTAATAATTATTAGAATATAACAATGACTTCTCATCTGACGTAACGTCGTAGTCCGGTTGCATTTGCATGGGTTCTAGTATTAATGCAAACCTGAATTTATTCATTGTATCCTAGCTAATTATTTGTAAGACTTGTTCTACTTTACCTTATAACGTACGATAGTTCTTTTGCAGATCGGCGTGTCTGTGAAGTATGTAATTAGTTTTAGAAGACTGTGATGTGCAGTTGTGTCTCTGGACACAAGGTACTCGTCACGTTTTTGATACCGATTTTCTTGGGGAAGTATGAACAACCCTTCAGAACATGACTCAGAACATCAGTTCGTTGTTTTGTGTTCAGTTTTTAGTGAAGTATTTGTTGACCCTGTCAAGCGGTGAACTACTGCAGGCCGATCATAATTCGTAAGACATTTTCTCGTTAGCCTAAGTACACGTTTGTGGACACTGGCTCGTAATGTACCTAGGCTTCATTGAGTTGTTAGTTTTATTGTGTCAGAAAATTTCCGTCTTTGCGCTGTAAATTTTAACCTGTTGACTGTTGGAGGACCTTCTCGTTCTTGAGACTGGAGGAATTCTGGTGTGACGCTGGCCATCCATTGGGCTCAAAATAGCTTGAAGCATGCAAAGACGTAAACTGTTTATTTTAGTCGTAAACCATACCCATTTTTATTTGAAACCTTAACTCGGTCATGTAATATACTACCGGTCTAAGTGGACGTGCCGAATAGTGATAAAGAAGGAGCGGATGAAAATCGGAACTGCTGTCGCTCTGGATGTTGTTACACACTTTAGTTTTTGTACGTTTTTTTCAAGTATTTCACGAGTTTTTTGGTATCACTGTGGTGATGTAATGCCACCGACACACTTTAATTAGGTAAATATTAATGGATGAATCGCTATGCAAGTGAGTTGATGTGGTGGAAACAATTCGTCCAAGTCCCTTTCATATAAAAAATCTGGGACTGACAAAGAACTAAGTCTGAGAATTGACACACCATCCTGAGTGATGACTCAGCATTTTGTGTTCTTAGAATTAAGTGTTCAAATGACAGTAAAATTAAACGTTTTTAAAATTTCCCGAAGTTAGGCAATAATATAGCAGAATTGATGTAATGGATTCAATTTAGTTAAATGCTATGCTGAAAATATAGTATTTTTTGTATTGAATAGATATTTTAGATTGCCTGAGAGGATTGTAAATTAATTAACTTTTTTTCATTTTGTTCGGTATAGAATTCGTAGTTACCTTCATTGAATACAAATTCGAGTTGAATTCGTTCTTCTAATTTTAAAAAATTGATTGTTGATTGAAGAAATATTGCATTCATACAATTTGATAAAAACACAGTGGAAAACTTTTGTAAATTGCGTCTGTATGCTTAGCATTGAAAAGTGTACGAGTTAAACATGAAGGGATGAATTGTGGTTCTGTGGACTAGGTTGCGCCAGGCTACATCTAGTCCGCATGGATCAGATCACTAGGCTGAGCTCGTCGAGGGCCGTGAGGGGATGACTCGGACAGGTTAAAACGACCTGTCTAGCCTGATTAGTATAAATGTAATCACATCTTAGAACCGACTTTAAAAAGAATATTATTCAACTATGTAACAAATATAGCATGTGAAGTTTTACGTTCCTAAGTATCTCGTCGAGCTGGTGGACATTGCATGACAATATCTTCGTGAAACAGTTTTCTAGTGTTTAATACTCGTAGGGAGTCTCCTTGTGTTCGTGTGAGTGATGTTGCCAGTAACTCGTGGATATTTCACTCACCTAAGCAACTAAGGCAACTCATGCGTATTTTTTCCTGCTTAGATTTTTACTAGAAACTAGAAAGCGCTCACAACCGTTGTGTTGGAGTAAGCTTTCGTATTTCTTTTCAGACCATCTAATCACAATGGGAAAATGAGATCCATGAATGGTTCCTTCGCTTTGAGGCACAGGTCGCAAAACTTCAGCTCTCCTCGAGTAATGAATATTATTTTGATGTTTTTAGTTCAAGTCAGTAAACTAAGCTTCTGTCTTTATTGTACTGGTCGCTTTAGTGTTGGTACACTCGGAAGTTCAAGTGTCTTCGTTTCTGATCGTGTCACCGCATTTCTTTGTTATTTCACTACCATATGATTTTTTGTTGTAGGTCCGTTCACTAATGGAAGCTCTCATTTTTCCCCATGAGTGTCATTATCGTGGTAAAATAGTACGACAAGGAAGGTGTCAACGCTGTACAATCTCGCGGGTATGAGAGAACGCTCTAAATTTATTTATTTTTTCACTGTACCTTGGGGATTTCATGCTCGTAGGATTAGCATTCCATTCCAGAGACTGTTAGTTAACATTTTAGGTGTGTTCGTTCTTTGCATTCATCTCTAATGTGGGGTTAGTGCACATGTGAAGCGAAATATTTCCTACACTTTTTGATGCGATGTTTCATTGTCAATATTTTTCTGCTTTTAAAATGCTGTTCCAGAGTATTCTTGGTTAAAAATTGGACGTTTTATAACCGAATCCAATCATTCACCATCCAAGTTCTTGTTGCCAAAGCTCTGCAGTGTACTAGTAGACCCCTTCTTTTAATTCGCGTCACTTTGTTCAATACTTAAATTATTCTTTATATTTTTATAGAATGGTATTCAATTGGATTAATCTCATCGTGTTGGAAATTTTGCTACTTTTTTATTGGCTCCACCACAGCAAAAAATAGGCTTATAACGAATCCTACAAAATGTAAAAAAATTAATTTAAAAGTTGTTAAGATAAATGTGTGTGCGTTCGTTATTGCTATAGTTTGACGTGCTGAGGACAATTAGCTTTGTTTAGTTTGCGCGTAGTCTGTAGGTGAGCTTCAGCTGTGAACACTCCTGACTCAGTACTGCATTATCTGGCATTTGTGTTCTTACCGAAATTTTTTGAGCAACTTTCCTATGTGTTGACAGGTAACGAGAAACCCTAGAAATAATTATTGGAAACCTAAAAATAATTATTGGAAAAATGTTGGAGTAGATTATTTTGCTTCGTAGTAAAGTATCGGTTCTGCTTCAAATGAAATATTTTTATTTTGTACCAGTTCTGCTTGTACTTGACAAAAATATTCTGCAGTACGTACTCTACTGACATTTTCTGCATTCCTTGTACAAGTCTTATTTCTATGCTATTTGTATTTGCTGTAAGTTCTTATAAGTATTTTTGTAACAAATACATGTGTTCAAAACACTAGTTTTTCTAAGGTGTATATGAACTTAGGTATAGTCACTCGTGGGAAAGTGAATATGCTTCCACTAATTGGTGTACCTTGTGCAAGGTGTGTTGGGACTTGCAGCTCTTCTGGATTTGTTATTTTCTGATTTGAGAAAGTGTGAAATTAAACTAAGTCAGGCAGGTACAGAAAAAGTCCACTCGAATGTTTTTTGGGAACATCGAAATTAACCTTAGACTAAAAATAGCGACCAGTTTAGTTTCTAATTTTGGACTCGCCTTAATGTGCCATCTGTACTATAACCGCTGCGACTTTCAAGAAGATGTTTTGTGAGTGTTCACGTATACCTTCAGGAAAGAATGTCCTCATGATTGAGACAATGGACCCACCAGGTCGAAATGTACTGAATCAAATTTGTGCCCTGTAATTGCACAAGCATGCAATGCGGCACGATTGTGTTTCGTCACTTTACTAGCATGACAATCATGACATTGTTACACGTACTGCTTTACAATCTTGCGCATGGCTGGCAAGACATAACGTTCAGCGATCAAACACAGTGTTCGATCTGTTCCTGGGTGAGACGAAGCGTGATACTTAGCCATTCCTGTTCTACGAAATGTGGCAGGCAAGTACATACGTCTCGGATCGTCTGCATCGCAATACACATAACTTAAGAGAGATAATCGTATGTTATTGGCTTTGTTTACGAGCAGTTCTTGCAGTTTAGAGTCCTCTTTTTGGGCAGCTATTATTTTATCCAAGACAAGCTGTTTATCCGCTGGAATGACAGAAATGGAATTTATCCTAAAAATACAGTCGGCAACCGTATAATTCGCTCCTGTTATAAACCGTAGGTCGGTTGTGAACAGGCTTATGAGCGACAAATGTTGTACTTCTCTAAGAGAATGTCTGTCAGTGTGCAAGTTAATGGCAGAGGGCAATGTTGTATGATCGGTATAAATCGCAAAATGTCGAGCTTCCAAAGCGTGAGATGATTCCCTACCGAAAGTACTGTAACGTTCGGTTGGCGAAAGAGTCTTGGAAGAGAAAAATAACGGGGAGGTCAAATTTCCTACCGTCTGTTGCAAGACTGCACCTACAGCAACATCTAGTGCATCTTCCCCTAAACTATACTCAGCACCAGCAGCTGGGTCAGACAACTCTCGTTAACGCAAGACGTTCTTTGATGCTCTCAAAAGCGGCTGACGCTTCATCATTTCACACAATATGGGTCAATTCTCCCTTGCGTTTTGGAGAGTGCTAAGATTTAAGCGCAATTATTTATAAAGCTATGATAAAAATTTACGAAGCCTAAGAATCGACAGAAGTCACGGAACTGTTTCAGATTTTGAGAAAGCGAGGACATCAATTTTAATGTAATGGTTTGAAAATAACATTCACAATCAAATTTTTTATGATGTATTGAAATCATAAATAACAAAATTTTATATGTGTCATTGAATTAGAATTTTAGTACAGATATAAATAATTTAATTATTTTAATGAAACAAACTTTTTGTACGTCTGTCAAACACTGTGCGGGACCGTAAAGTAACAACTGGAACAACTCGGATAGTCGGACTCGGAGTCAGTCAGTCAGACTGTCAGAGCTTGAGGTTAGTCGCGATGTGTGGACGTTATTGGTTGTGCACTCCAGTAATGTTAGTTATTTAAGAAAAGTTGATTGACGTTTTTTCGAAAATTTGAAAATTCAACATTTGTTCCTCATTTTTGGAGGTTCAGCATAAGAAACAATGTTGTACTGAAAGACCTTAAGTTATCGTAATGTAGATAATGGTTCAAGCCTAAAAACAAATCTTGTTGAACTGTGCCTGCAATTTTAATTAGCATTTGTATTGAGGAAGTAATGAATTTAAACTGTGGCTCTTAGCAGTTGTGCAAAAATTTACACAATGTCTTCTGATATCGAATTAACAAGGTTAGTTAGATGCATACAATTTTTGTCTATCAAATTTTTGTTCTCATGTTTGTGTTTGAAATCTTTTACTCCAGGTTGTGTAAAATGAATTTTTATTTTGTTTGGTATGTTACCAAATTTTTATATGGTATATGGTATGTTATCTAATTTTTATAGTTAAATTTTCAGCTGTCATATACCTACCATAGATGATATTACCTTGAACCAAGTTACCAAGGTTTGAAGTGTTTTATGATGGAAGTTTTGGCAGCCAACTCTTGTTTGCCGTCAGATGTAAGGCATTAAGTGTGAATAGGCGTACATGGAGGTGGAATGAGGGGAATACAAGGTTATGTCTGCAGTGTAACAAAGGAGTAGAGGAAACAGTTGAACATCTGGTCTTGGAATGTAGTAAGTATGAACAGGAGCGAGAGAGCCTCATGGATGTGGTCCATGAGCAGTGTTGAGAAAACAAGTGGAATGCAAGGTGTGTTGAAGAGGACTCTGGTATGAGATATCTTGTAGGGCTAGATGAGGAGTGTAACATGACTGTTGTGGATGCAATGAAAGATTTCTTAGTGTATGCATGGAATAAGCAACAGGGATGTTGAATAGGCATTTTTCTTCAATGTGATTACCTGCTAAGAATGAGAGGCTGTCTGTGACAAGCTGGATCTTCCAGTGATGCCCTAAATTGGATGGTCCATTTGCATGGAATGGCTCAGGGTGGCCCCAGAGGAATTAGTTTGGATGACCCTGGTTCACAGGAGAAAAACTCTGGGATGCCATCCTGTTGTATGTGTGTGTGTATTGGAGGGAATTGAAGGCCGTTACAAAGGCCCCAGCCAAATGCTGGCCCTCGATCTAAGTCTAAGTCTTACTCCATTTGAGTTTCAATATTATACAAATGTGTACCAACAGTATAATAATAAAGAAGTATGTAGTATTATCTTTGATGAACAGCATATCATACAGACATTTATTAACTTTGCAAAATATAGACATAAATTTTTTTAAAGCACAATGTTTATTATGGAATTTAATTACTGTTCCAGATGACATTTGTAAAGTAATTTATGTAATGATTCTTTTTCTATTAATATTATGAACTAAGGAATAAAATTCACCACTGAGGTAATACTTGTGACATACTAAATATGACTTCTTACTTTTATCCTACTGACACAACTCTTGGGATACATTTGTGTCATTAGTAGTGAAAAAGTTAATGATACTGCATGTGGCAAATTGTTTCATTTTATATATTTAAATTTGCCATCTTGACATTTAGAGAGATAATAATAAAATTGTTTTGGAGAGCTGGTTGGATAGTTGGTAGGTTTAGCCCTTAAAATTCAAACTTTGTGTAATCTAAAATATTATCATAATGTTTTAAAAATGTATGAATGAATGCAAATAATGTGATGCTTTCTCAGAGTTTGTTTATGAGGCCTAGTGTTATAACTTACATTGTCACAAGCATATTAAAAGAGTAACAAAAAGAATGATTTGAAAAAATAGAAGCATGGCATGACTGGGGAGACTACTTGGTATGTCTGCAAGAGTGTACCAAAGGTAAATGTTCTATGATAGAAGTTTTGGCAACCAACTCTTGTTTGCCATCAGATGTAGTGGAGTTGGAATGAAGTGAATAACAGGTTATGCATGTAGTGTAATAGAGAAGTAAAGGAAACAATTGTACATCTGGTCTTAACATGTAGTAAATATGAGCACAAGTGAAATAGCAGTATAGTGAGCTTGGAATAGTGAGCAATATGGAGGAAACAAGTGGAATGCTAGGTGTGTTGGAGGATTCTAGTATGAGCTTTCTTGTAGAGCTGGATGAAGAGTACAACATGATTTTTATGGATGCAATGAAGAATTTTCAAGTACATGCGTGGAATAAGAGATGTTGTTCAACGGTCAGTCAACTGGATTAGAGTGTGACTACCTGCCAAGCATGAGGGGTTGTTTATGACAAGCTTGTTTTCCCAGTGATGCCTTCACTTGGCTGGTTCTTTTGTATGTGATGAAAGTGGCCCTTGAGAAATTACTTTAGACAACTCAGGCAAAAAATCTCTGGGATGCCACCCCATCATGTGTGTGTGTTTTGGAGGGAATCAAAGGCTATAATGAAGGCCCCTCAAGCTTTTAGGTTTATGTATTTGTGTTGTGTGTTGGTTGAGACATTTTGAAAATTAGAGTAAGGTGGTGAGCAAGTGAATGTTGTATAATGAGTGAATTAAAAGATGAATGGACCTTGGATAATAGTGGATAGAATGAAAATGGATTAGATCAATCTGATGATTGGTAGTGAGTGTGGTTAAGTTGGGATTTATGAATATGTGTAGATGGAATGTAGGAAAGCTGGATGACCTTGTTGAACAATTTGAAACAGGAAGACTGGGTTGTGTTGGTTGCTTTGAATTGTTTTGTTTTGAGTCCATTACTCTGTTGTATGTGTGTTTTAGAGAGAATTAAAGGTCGTAATAGAGGCTGCCAACTAAAGGTAGCTCTCAAGTTTAAGTTGAGTTAAAGTCTACTCATTGCAGTGCACAAATGAAGTAGCTTCACAAATTTCATATCCTGTGCATGATTTTGCAGTGTTTGTGCTCATACTTTTAAAAATTCCAGTTATCATTTATGTAGCTCATAAAAATTATGCTGTCTATATTTTTTCTTGATGAAAAGGAAAAAAGACATACATTTGAAGTACAGGTAATTAAACATAGCTGCTACAATCCATGTTCCAACCAAATGTAAATTGCAAAGTGTAATCTATCTGAATAATTTCCAGACATTTCTCTCTCATCATAAAGTTATAGCTGTGTAGCATAGACCTTTCATATCTATAACATGCTATTTAGATCTAATATAGAGGTGTATGCTTTTATTGTACTTGAGACATGCCAGCCTAGCTGCTAATTCAGTGTAAAATATTCTCCTACGTGTCTCAGCTCGCAAACAGATTATTTTTCTCCAAGTTTCTTTGAGTACATTATTTGTCACATGAATGACTGGCAAGTGAGTTCCTGCATTCCTAATGTACTGGTGATGTGACAGGCTTGCTGCTGCTGCCTTGCTGAAGGAGGCAGTGTTGGGGGCTGCCCGTGCTAGCGTTGCAGGGCCCAGTGGCTGGAAGAAGCCCTCCAGATGTGCTCCCAACAAAACGTTTCTCACCAACACCATTCGAGGTGATGCTCCTATTCATCTTCTACTTTTTTCATGTATGGACAAAATAGGAAATATTTTATTATAATTGTAGTACCATCACTCATTCTATTTACATTACCAGGTGTTCATAGTTGAAGTATGATCTACGTTAGTCGGTGAGTTTTTTATTAAATTAGTGCAGTACATAATTTAACGAGCGCTGTTAGCGAAATAATTGTTCGTTTTTATCAGTAGGCCTTGTAGAAACAGTCAAGCCTTGTTATTTGTCATAATTTAATATTTGAAAAATTTATGTACGCAGAAAACGTCAACGTACATAACGGAACAATACTGGATACGTACAGAGTAACTACACTAAATATTTCGGTTTTTGAATGGCTATAATTCACTAACTATTGTAATCAAACTTCAGAATCTTCTTTTTCAGATTCTTTTGTTTCATTTGTTAGTGAATTATAGCCATTCAAAAACCGAAACATTTGTTGTGGTCACCCTGTACGATGAAAAAAATTCCTACAAAGCACAAGTCGTGTATAATGCAAATAATGATGGTGAAAACGAGGTTTGAGTGTATGCATTTCTTGAGGTCGTCCCTACTTACACATTGTCGCGTTAGCAGCACTGGTTGTGAGAATGTTTTCACTCATTGTCAGGTGAATTAATACGCTTGAATTTTCATCTCATTCGCTTATCACGGGATGGTGGTTGGTCTCGCCCTCAGGTGATCTCTCATGCAAGTGTGTGTTCCCTTGTTTTTTTCTAATTTTGTTGCGATTAATTTATCTACGTTTTATCATCGATCGTTCATGTGAGTAAAAGTTATTTCGGAAAATAGGTTAAGAATACAGTGTAGGATTAAGACTAACTCGACCAACAGGCGTGCCCCAACGATGGTCAAAATACGGCTGGGAAAATATGCGAATAAGAGGATGAGCTGAAACAGAAGCTTGCCGAAACGGCATGAGTTTTTTTCTTCTCGAAAATGAGAAGGAAAAATAAAAGTGAGCCTCGTACCTCGGTTGAAAAGGGTTATCACAATTCATTGCACGTAGCTCGGTAAGCTTTATATAGAAAATACGAATAAATAATTGTAATATTTGTCACCTTTTGCTTGTTACGTATTGTTATAGTTTTATAGTTCAGTATTTCTGATATTTGTGTGGCAGGGCCTGATGTGCTTCTAGATGGAGAGTAGTAATCGAAAATACTACATTTATGTATGTTTGTAAGTCCCATACTTCTTTGATGTTTTATTCTTTACATTTTCAGGTGCTGTGTCATCGAATAGAATTCGAGAAGCAAAACTGAGTCATCGGAGTAGAAGGAAGAAAGTTGAGTTGGAAGAATCTGTTAAAGACAACCTCAAGTACAAAAAGCAGTACCTCACAGCGTCAACAAAAACTCCTGCCCGATGTATTACTTCCAAATCTCTTAACGATGCAACGAAGCTAGCAGAACCAACGGTGCAGTCTACTGACGAGCCAAACACTGCAGAGGAGCGCCTTAAAAATACGTCAGGAGCCCCCAGTGAGAGTGTGCACTTCAATAAGTCCTGCGTCGTGTGGACCGACGAAGAGTCATTAGAATTAAGGCCTATAACAGAGGAACAAAGAAACCAGCAAATTAAGGAACGATCTATACTCAGAGCTAGAAGAAAATTAAGGTCATTAAATTTCGTAGCAGCAGAACACAATATAATATAATTATGATAGTTATTAAACTCTAAATGAAATTTATTAAACCCTGCAATAGTGCAGAATATATTCTGCACAAATATCAGGAAACATTGCACATCAAATAACTGGCGTCACATTAGTAACTCTTGCATATGATGCTATCCTAAATACATTACTCAAGAATCTCGTAAGGTTACGTGAGAGAAGGATAAAGTAAAGTTTCAGGAGTGACAACTGAAAATCAAACACTGTGCTTCTGACGAGTCGTCTGCTTTGAAGACACCTTTTGACCGCAGAAGAAAAATTAAAAAATTTGATCAAGAGCCTTCATAAACATAGCACCAACGAAAAAATCCCTTGTCAAACTTCAGCAATGAACCGAATTCTACGACGTAATGTTTTGTTTGGACTTGCTTTCATTACACAGAAAACGACGTAAGCATGCCGAACACACAACCTGAGTACGAACCAACTCTGAACTATAGAATAAACTAGGAGTGGTTCATCAGGGACTGCACACGCAAAAAAAACGTGTCGAGTTCACACTACCTCCTAAAGACCTACTCTAGCAAGCCGTCCATATCATTTTCTAACACGTTTAAAGTTTCATTCTGATCATTCGAACAATTGGGCCATCAAATGTAACTGTTCTATAAGATTAGCTATTCCGAGTTGGAGAATTTGTACTTTTGACAGTGCATCTTTCATTCGAAGCATTTTTATATTAAAAATATAACGTAACAATGACGCGCCTGAAAATTATTCAAGAGAAAAATTGGCACCACTCAAGTGCTAAAAGATGGAGCGCATTCATGAACAGACGACCACCCTGTAAAACCAGCCACTTATCATCGCAACAGTACGAATGTAAGCATAAAACAGAGCTCAGTGAGATGCGTAAGCCGACTTGCTGTTCAAATCACTCGAAATGTTACTTAACTCATCCATCTACAATGGGAAAAAACAAAGTAAGGTTATGATAATAAATCCCTTGAATACACTTAGATATTCACTCCCTTGGCACCAAATGCCTAATGCAACACGCGCAAATCCCCTGCATCCACACTTTGCGTTCACTAACAGACTGAAGCTCAAGGAGCAGTGCTTTGACAAATGCCCTCCTTACGAAGTTAGTAGAAACCCTTCCTCTTCTTTTTCTTCTTCTTGGTAGCATTGGGATCAGCAAGCCGGCGCAGTGAAGCGGGACGCTCACGCACACCTGGTTCAGCTTTACGAGGAGCTACCTTGTAGCGGCCCATCATCAGTGACTGCAATCAATCAACTCTAGTGTTTTCAATACAACCTGTGATGTGTTGCTAATAAAAATTTAATAGGGTTTACAGACTGCTAGCAAAATAAGGCACTAAAAAAGTATATAAATGATTTTTGTATATGTCGTACATGTGCATAAATTAGGCATTGTAAAGACGAGTATTGCTGAAAAAATAATACGATATGCATAATATAAATTAGTATAAATATGTAAATAGGACTCCTCTAAAAATTGCACACATTTTTAAATACAAAGCCTAGATGGGTTTATTTTCACCACTCAACCAACACCAATTTATTATTAGGAAGAGCCATCTCATTAAGCGCCAGTGCATTTTTTTGCCTCTTATATCCCCTTGCAGTTTCACTTGCTTTTTGTGTTTCACTCCGCACCAAGCTTTCATAACGGCACAAACCATAAAATACAATGAGGGAAATTAGGCACAAAACTTCAACTTGACACGTGGCGCAGTGATGTGTGCACAAAAAAAACATACTTGGTATTGAAACTAGGTTTGTTAATCGATGACGACAGAAGGCAAAACTTGAATTATTGAAAATATTGGAATAGAATACTAATTTCTTCTTGTGAGCTTCACCGAGTTGTCCATACATTTCACGAATGTTATTACTCAGCATAACTTTCTTTTCGGCCATCTTTTGGGCATTTTATTGAAAATGAGATCAAAAAATCTTCTAACCTATTCCATCACAAAAAAAAAGTAAGTACACAGCTTTCTCAAATTAGATTTAGTTACTTTAGAGAAATCACACTTTCCTCACCTTGTTTTCTTCTCCCTTGGGCCTGAAAATGGCCTCTTTGGCCAAGAGCTTGGGGAGAGCTTTCCTCATGAGGTGTGAGATATGCTCAGGTCGCACTGTGTTCTCACTCATGATGTAATCTTTAATGGCCTGCAGTACATCAAAAGTGCTATACTTCAATTCCAACTGAAGTTACACAAAATCTTAGGAAGTAGCATTTTTATTGCATACATTGAAAATACATAAAAAATCATCTGAACATAAGTAATGACTCAAAATGATGGCATTTATCATGCTTGTATAAATGGAGTCTAATTATACCTCATAGAACTAGTTCGAGAAATTTCATATTGCAGCTTTGAAGAGAGAAATGCTGAAAAGCTAGTCTTAATTTCTTCATGGATTGTGTGAATCAACTACTCAAATTATATACACTCCGGAACAAATGGTTGTTTGAAAGAGCAATGAAAAGAGATTCTTCAACTGATACTAGAAGCTGAAGTAATGCTATATGGAGCTTATCATTAAACTCAATCAAGTTTAATATTCAGTTTGTACCTAGAAAGCTGAAGAAGTATATTCACTTCTGAACTTTATAAACCAATTTCTGGAAGTCATTTCACAGGCCGAGTGAATATGTCAAGTGACTCCAACTGAAGAGCTTCCTTTTTCGAACCTAAAGCATGAAATGTCTCAAACGTAACTGAGATCCTTCCATGCTTGAAGGGCTGTACTTCCTTAAATTTCATTGCATGCTTGTGTACAATTAACACGTTAACCGCCACATGTACCACCGGTGGTACATTTGAGGATTTCACTTACCGCCGCATGTACCACCGGTGGTACATTTCCAAATTTTTAATAATTATTTTCAAAAATTAATTTAAAATATTTACGGAAGGTTAAATGATAAAGTCGTAAAATGGTAAAGTCGTGGCGGTAGTGACAAATCTCTGATATCAGGCATGGCGGTTAACGTGTTAAACTTAATCTATTTATATGTGTTGAAAAGCATAATACTGCTTGAAGTTATTAGATATTCAAAAATACGGCGAAATTACATAAACAATAAAAATCCTACTTAAAGGATGATCTATTAATTTGAAAGGTGTGAGAACAGGCTTAGTGTTCGAGTCAAAGTTTATATCTTAATATTTACTCAAGATATTTTTTGTGATCGAATAATCTGGAGGAAATGATGATGCAAGTGCTGCCACATAGCTTTTGATGTGAGATGAATGTAGAGAAGATGCTACCGATAGTCCAATTATTATGAATGATTAAGTAATTTGAATACAAACAGTAAGTATATACAAATCTAATTCATCTATTTTATTCTAGCTTTTAATGTAAGCATCAATAGCACTGAGCATTTACTGTAGTCTTCTGAAAATTAAAACAACTTTGCCCTCAATGAAAGATAAACTTAAAGTGGGGAGGCATCATCTCACATGAGGAAGACAATCTCACCTTGATAGTTGTTCCTTTCCTCTCATCAAGGGCCATGAGAGCCTCCAACACCATCTCTGTGGTGGGAGGATGATTAGCTTCATTGTGACGTCGTTGTTTCTTCTTGCGCTTCTTGGCTGCACCTTCGTCTCCACTCTCCGGTTCTGGCTCTATGTTAAAATAGGTCAAGAAAAACTATCCTGCATTTTAACCCTAAGAAGTTGCAACAAAATTGTTCTAATTGCATAAATTCCTTACCTGAATACAAATCCTTGATTTACTTTTAGACAGTAACTTCTTTAATATCATTCTTCACAAATATGTATTTTTTTTACATGCATAGCCAAACCTTTGATGTACTTGTGAAGACATAGGAAGAAGTTACTTCACAACTGCAATAAAAATGACAAATGAAAGAGCCACATTTCTAAGTCAAACAAACCTTTCGTTGGCTTTCCTTTCTTGGCTTTTTTCTTAGCAGGGGTGGTCTCAGCTGGCTCTTCCTCTGACTCTTCTGTGGACTCAGGTGCAGAACTCATCTCTTCAGCTTCTTCAGCCTCTTCTTCCTCCTCTTCCTCTTCCGGTTGCTCCACAGCTACAACTGCCGGTGCTTTGTCACGTCGGCCCATGCTTACAACCTTACTAGGAGAAATATTCTTAAGAATCTATCATGAACCACAATACAAGAGCATGGTATCATACAGTTGAAAACTTAAATTTATCACAACTGTATCTTTGTGTGCACATGGCAACAAATCTAAGTCCTCACTGCAATATCTACTTACTAGAAGCACCAAGTTTCAAAACATTACTTCTGAAGCATCATTGCAAAATCAAACATTTAATTGCGATGTTTGAAGCAAGTTAAATGTGATAAATCTGTTAGTTGGTTAATATGAGTTTTATTTCCTCTAGAAGTATTTTAGGTTGAACTCATATTTCTGAGAGATGTACATTTTAAATTAAGACAATTGTCTCCTTACAACTGTTTTGCCATCCATAAGAAAAATTCAAAGGTTATAAAATTTTAGGGAATTACAGCGGATAACCCTTTATTGCTATTGCACACAATTTTATCAACAATCACAAACCCTTGTAATGAAATAATATTAGCCCATAACTCAATTTCTAATAATACCTTTCAAGATCTGCTAATATAAAAAATTCAAGTGTTGTTATAATTCATTATGAAACTAATTTTCTCACTAGTGATAAATAATTTTGGCAGAATGGGATAATCCATAACTTACTCAAAATCATTGGACTTTGTTGTAAGACTGGTCCAGAGATTGTACAGAAAACTAAGAAGTGCAGTAGTTGGATGTAAAGTTTGTCCTTTGGCACTTGACATTTACAAGTTTTACCTCCATCAAAATAAGAAGTATTAAAATGATAATAGTCCACATGAATTTTGAAAAATAAATATCCATCACTTATTTGTGTTTAAATCCATACAGGATTTTAATTTATAAACTAGCATACATTGAATTTGAAAATAAAATAAATTCATCTTTACATTAAATGTTTGTAATCCCATGGGAACACTTCCTTGCTAAAACACAGTCTGAATGAGCAAACACGTATTATTAAAAAATGTCAAAATGGTTCAATGGGTCTTGATTCTTTTATCATAGAATAACTGTACTTTAATTATGCTTTAAATTAAATAATGATGAAAATACAGCACACAGTAGCAATTTTAATGAAAAATGTTATTTTTGCTACTAATTTAATTGCTTAACATTTGTAGTATAATTTTACAATCACAAACACTTATGCTCCGAAGAAAGAAACTTTTATACACACTTTAGGTTATCAAAATTATGAAATAGTTTTGAATTATGTACCTGACATAAGCATATGTGAACATAAAAGCATTCAAATTATTCACTCAAATACACTTTATTTTTACCCAGTATAAGTTCAAATATTTCAAGTTTAGAGTCCTATACCATTTAGAAGTACATTTAACTGCAATACATATTACTCGATATCATGCACTGAAATACTAATATTATGTGCACATTGCTAGTAAGAACAATTATTTAAAGCCGTCCATGCTGAACTGCCAACCCTCTTTTCGAGCCAAATTTCTACCAGTTAGCTCAAAAAGGATCCTATCATAATTATAAAGAAAGTCCTCCCTGTACGTAATAACAACGCTAGTTATAAGTAGAAACCTAACATCAATGAGTATTAGTTTTGGCATAACATTCGAACAATTGGAGACCCCACTCACGTTTTTCTGTCAACGGCACAGCTATACGGACGTCAGTAAACTTTTCAAATTCCGAACTGATACGCAAGCGACGCTTGCTTGAATGTTTGCTAATGCTCACATCAGTGTGGTACGAGTTCGAAGTTCTAAAGTCTCAGACGGCATGACCACAAGGTAAGAATTACTATGTTCAGCAGTTCATATAATCTTCATTTAGGAATAGTAGTTGACAATACAGTATGAATTACGGTTAAATTAAAAACTTCTATGAATGATCTTGGCTCGCATGCATAACGACAATGAGAAATATACTACATACGCTCCATTGTACGTAAATCAATTCCCGTTCAGATGATGAAAGTCTATGAACTGCGTATTCCCGGCCACTGAATAGATAGTTTACTTAGACGGTATCAAAATCTTTGTGGAAGATCATGAGTAATTTTTTTCCGCAGTTGTTGGTTGGTGTGCATACTGAAATACTATCAAATCAGTCCTGAGCTTGTTTTCAAGCCTGGTAAATTTTAAATGTTCTTTACTCTACCTATACAGAAATCATGAAGCAGTATTAAGGTATGTATCAGGTTGTCTGAAAAGTTTATGCCGATTTTTAAGAGAAAAAGTTCAATATATATAAGCCAATACATTTTTAATCAACCAAATATGAACCATTTTGTTGCACAAAGCGTTTCCATATTTCTTTTGACTAGAAAATACTCTCATTGCAGAGTCGAGGTGGTTTCATGCCACAGAATTTATCAGCGTATCTTTTTAGGTCATCCAAGAAATTGAAACTTTTACCATAGAGACTATTCTGCTAAGACCGAAACAAATAATCATCCGAAGAAGCAATATCTGGTGAATATGGAAGGTGGGATTACACATCCCAGCCAAGCTGCAGCAATTTTTTGACAGGTTTCAAAAGAAACGTGTGGTCTGGCATTAGCCTAATGGATCAGCCACACCCTCATCACTTTAAACTCGTATATTTCTTTGGTTGCTTGTGATGGATTTTTCCTCTATGGAAATAGAAAAGCATCAGGTGTGCTCTAAATGGAGGTGTAATCAAATTTTACTTTCCAAACTCAATCATGTTCTTAATAAGTCGAAAGACGAACTACTAAAAATCTGCACGAACTTTTCGGGCAACCCAATACTATGTATAGTTTGTATGTATAATCTGTCTACCATAGGATAAACATTAATGAAACGATTGTGATTAGTCGATAAATGACAAATATATGTTTTAATTCGCACCCACCAATAATTTCATACTTGTGCTCATAAATAGCAACTCTTTTGTGTACAGAAAATTTTCAGGACACAAGGTTAATTTATTTAATAGTTCGTTATAAACAAGCTAGACCCGCGATAAAATTTAAAAGATTGTTAGAAGAATATTGATAAATATCACAGTACCAGATTAAGCACTCGAGTATTTATCCTACACTAGAGGTTCTTGAGCAGTGCTTTATAGTTTGACAGGCGCGTCGTCAGTGCGGACGGTCGCTGCAACAGAAAATAGAGGGCATCTACTCACCAGTCACCAGGACAGCGTCAGCAGTTGTAGTGCGTGTGCCCGTACCGTGGCGTACAGCTGTACATAGATGAAACATTCAATTAAGTCAAAATTTGATTCAAGTGACAAGTGCACAATATAAGTGTAAATATGGATAGCACTAATGCTTTATTGAAGGTGGGTGGTGAAAACAGGAAGTTGTGTTTATTGTGTTGCCATGGAAACGATAAATGCAAACTGCGATGTAGTAGTTGTAGTATTGAATTTAATGACTTTTTATCACTTAAAACATTGCTCAGAAAGAACAACAAATGTAAACTGTCAAAAATAACACTCCCTGTTCGGCAATAGTTGTACCAAAACAATTTATGGGTAGTTCCGAAATAACTGTTCCATTGGATATAAAAAACTTCAGAACAAAAAGAAACGGAGATTTATTCACATTCTAAAAAATTCATGAGTAATTTTAGTAAATTTTTGGGGAAATAGTACACAATAAATTTAAAATTATATGCTCCGGACGTGAATAATTATATCAAGAACATGAATAATTTCGAGCAATTTCACTTTACGAAAGCAGATTTGCTGTAAACCGTCAGAAATAGAGATAAAAAGTGGAAGTTTTCTTTTTCTTCAGACAAGTACCAGGGTTCACAGTTGTTACTATTAATTAAAATAACTTGCTCCGTTGCTAACTGCAATTTTATAAAAGTACTATTTTTATTACACGACGATCCAGGACAAGAGTTGTAAGGTCTTCCAGCAGTGCTCGCAACACGTCATTGTCTTCATTATTCCTAAATTCACGCTGTTTACAGCTTTCTTTAACATTAACACCATTTTTATATCTTTCTTTGTCAACAGGTAATTTAAAAAAGTTAACTTTTTTGTGTTAAAAGTGATTATGATTTTAGGTCTAAATTATTCCAAGTGAATAAGCTAATACGACTAAATCAGGAGCACCAATACTAATATGCTACTATAAAGAGCAAGTAATTTAGCTGAAAATTATCCAATTCCTATGAAAATTCCTGGCTGTAGAACAACTATTTCGGAACATAGGGAGTAGTAGTTATTCGCTTATCATGAAAGGTTAAACTTAAATACACGTTATTTTAACCAATGGCATTACTATTTCGATTTCAATTTTACGTGATCTTAAGATTACCTTCACCAGTCAGTCAATGTTGCTGGGCACAGAATAAAATTGCATGCATGTAATACACAGTATGACGTCTTAGAAATAATGAATCACTTGACAACCAGGACTAACAACACAGAATTTCCTGTGCCTGACAGCTAGAACAATACTGTTGAGTTCAGACAAGAACATAGAGGCCCCACCCTGGACTGTACAGTTACTACTGTCTGTCGGAAGAATGTCCTACTCTAGAGATACGTTGCGACTGCATGAGTTATGCTATTCTTTGTTTCTAAAAGAAATGGTGATTCATTACGCTTCTCGCACCGCACAACACAATCAAGAATATGTTAGCAGAAATAATACTACTTATCGAAGGTGTCCGACTTTATCAAAAATAATTCAAAAAGTTTGGTTACTTTAAATCGTATTTTTTCCTAATTGGGATAAAGTAACTATTCAGTAACTATTTGAATTGTTCGATTAGCTGTTCTGTAACACAACTACGAACATTGAAGCTCCTGTTATCTGCTGTCGGGAATCAAGACAAAATTCTTATTTTGCATAAAAGCTTAGCGTGAAATAATAATAAACCTTCATTGCAGGCTAATCTCATGTTGACAGCAGTGTGAATCTATTTTCAGGTGTACTGAATATTGAAAACGTATTTTAAGTCTTAAAATAGTTGTATGAATTCCACGAAAAGCATAACTTTCACAACTATTTTCACTAACTCAATGACAATTGTACAGAGATGGTGCCGTAAAATGACCTACTACTAAATCCGTATTCTTGAAGACGATAGCAAGTTGTCAGAAGCCACTGTTCCTTATTGTAGCTTGGAAAACCATTTGTAAAATGCAGAGCACTTTAATGTACGATGTTCCATTTTGGCTAAACCCATAAGGGAGACAATAACAACCGTAAAACAAAAATAAAACAAAATCCTGTTTCATAAAGTTCTACTGAGATCTGATGAGCAAAATAGCGATTTCTATTTACGATAATCTTCTCTAACCATTGCTTGAGCATCATCACAATCCTTCCCATATTCCCCGGTGCGGCTGCTCAGGGCAGGATCCACTACTATGGAAGAGAAGGCTACTTCCAGGCGATGCAGAATGCCAGCGTTGAGGGCATCAGGAAGCTTGGCAACGACCCTGTGTATCGCTTCTACTCTGCTATGTCCCATCTCTTGCAGGGACACACGCAGGAGGCTATACGGCAACTACAGCCTCTGCAGGTCCGTGTAACTAATGAGTCCAAGACTCTAATGTCATGATTAGAGAAGGCCAATAACTCTTTAATGCAGATGTTTCCCGAAACAGCGAGGCGTAAGGCGGTAAGGAAGTTTAAAATAAGCTCAGCTTTAAAAGTGATTGAAATATTTTAAAGCGCTCAAGATTTTGTAACTTTATATATGCAGTGCTACTAATGTAATATAGTATTCGTGCTGTTTAGGGATAAAAATGTCTTCTGCATGAAATACATTTACAATTCAATTATTAATAATATCATCCATTTGATATTCTCACTCATTGTGTGTCAAACTGAGTAAATTACTAATCCAATATTCAAGTCCAATACATAACAGTTGTGTGCGCTCATTTTGTTCCTCAATCACGAGTGTTATAAAATAAAGCAAGATTTTCTGGATATAAAATTTGAACCTCAATCTATTATCCTTACCTTCGTGCACACATGTCACTAATGCACCGTAATATTCCTTACCTTCGTGCACACATGTCACTAATGCACCGTAATATTCCTTACCTTCGTGCACACATGTCACTAATGCACCGTAATATTCCTTACCTTCGTGCACACATGTCACTAATGCACCGTAATATTCCTTACCTTCGTGCACACACGTCACTAATGCACCGTAATATTCCTTACCTTCGTGCACACATGTCACTAATGCACCGTAATATTCCTTACCTTCGTGCACACATGTCACTAGTGCGCTGTGATATTAATTTGATGCTGAGTAGTACTCACGCCATCAGAGTGATGACAGCGTGGTGAGTCTAGGTGCCGTGACGTCACTCCTGCACGCTCACCGCAAGTGCCAGAACGTCGACAAGGAGGCCGTGGCTCAGCTTGATGCTCAGCTTAAGGAGGAAAGGAAGAAAGCGTCAGATGAGGTACATCCCAATCTATCAAGTGGGTAAAAAGCCAAGGAATTATTACTCGGTATTAATTGATACTAATGAAGACTTTCAACGTAATTTGTAAATTGACTTTCCAGAATGAAGCGATTCCGCTTTTTTTCAAAATTGCGTTCTCAAAATAAGTATGAAATTGGAACAATCCTTCAACTTGGTTTATACAATAATAAAAGTCTGAGTGATTTAAGACACTAACTTTCATATTGAAATAACAACTTGATCTCACTTGAAATTAATCCTTCCTAGTCTTGTACAAATTTCAGGACTCGAGTGCAAGTGTTATTCAGTTATATTTCTCCGAATACATTTTTCCTCTTCTTCCCCGGGGACAAACAGTCGCTGTACTACGCAGGGCTGTTCCTCTTCTTTGCTGGTCGCAATGACAAAGCGAGGGAGTACATCGACAGGTAGGCGCAGTTGCCCTTCAAATTACCACTAACAATAAGCCATTCGTTCTTCAAACTGCAATATAAAAAAGGCTTCCTATAACATTGCTGTGCCAAGACTTTATGACTAGTATTGTTAGTCAACTTCCCACATCTCGACTTTGAAGAAGCTTGCTGAAAGAATGAGAGTTATTGACGTTTGTAGCACTTTCAATGAACTATAAACGAGATAATTAAAGCTTACGTAATGTAATGAGCGTATAAAATTAAAACGAAGAGAACTGACTGAAAGTAATTTTGAAACGTTGTGCTGACAGGCTGCTGAAGTTAAATTCGGCTTCACTGGACGGTCTTGCCCTGAAAGGCTGGATCGAAATCCAGGCAGGCAAAGACACCAAGACGAGGCAAATCAACCAATTCTTCGACAGAGTATTGGAGAGGTGAGATAACAGTTCATCTAAGGAATAACTCATAGTGAGCTTTGTTTAGCTTATATACCCTAAAAGAAAGGTACTTGAGTATGAAATTCTTTATTGAGAGGAGGTTTAGTGTTGGTAATTATAATGTAGTGTAGGAGAAAATTTTCATGTTTAATTATTTCACAAGTTAAGATAACCCCAATAGGACAGTCATTAGTAGTAAAGTTATAACCAGGAAAATACTAACAATATAAAGTTATATAGATTTCCCCTCTCAAGTACCCATTGTTTCACATTCACTCACGGAACACGTCTGGCAAATAGTTACACAAAACAGAAATTCGTGCAATTGTGTAGCCGTCGCTGACACTATAGAGATCAATATCACATCCATTTCTTGAATCGGTATAAATCATTTGTGCCATTAATACATCAAAGTAACATTTACCTGTCGACAGCCAACGGAGGCACTTGGACGCCATGTTTGGCAAGGCAAAATATTTTGAGTCCATGGACCATTACTTCGAAGCCATGGAGGTACTGGATCAGCTTGTGGTCAGCATTCCAAACTTCTCACCCGCCCTCGTAGAAAAAATCAAAGTTCATCTCGCCGGCCAGGACTGGGACCAAACACTCGATGCAGCTAACAGGTAAAAAGGACTTAATGTACTCCGCAAAACTTTGGGATCCATCATGAAACACACAAATGTAAATAGGGAGTTATAGTTGATGCTAGTTATAAAATTTTCCGTACGTGTAAATCACTGTGTTATAAATTCAAACCGATTATCAAAACTATGATATGATGGTAAAAATACGAGTGTCACTCTCTTCAGTTATTGACTAAAACCAAATATTTTGTGCGTTAAATTTTTGTTGGACATAAAATTTCTTTTCGTCATTGAACACAAATTTCGGTAGCGTGCCTTCGCATGTACAAAAGAGATGATTTCAATTTTTGCAAGACGTTTGTCCACAGTTTTCGCAGATAACAGCTCTTTCTTTTGATGTTTGTAAGGAGGCGATTTCAATTCTTTATAGAGAATGATTTACATGCTTCCGACGGATACATTCCCCTCTTTTACTAGATTTCTGAAGAATCTCTGTTTTTTAAAACTTTTCTGGTGGATTTTACCATGTTTGAGGTTTTGGCAGTTCTTGTAAGACTCTGTCCAAGATTATTCTTCACTCGTCCAGTCTCTTTAAACCCGCTACAACGTTCTCCAGACAAGAATTACGTTAGATTTCGAAGTTATAGCATTAACCGTTGGAGATTCTAAAATAACCATTTTTCTAAAATCTTCAGTAATTATAACATACTCGTATATTATACCTGGAAAACATCAGTTCGTTAATACACAAAAATTGTAAATAAAATGGAATATTAGTGTAAACAAACGATTTTACATTTGAAAAACGATAATTAGAAAACACACTGTAGGGCTATTATTCGCATCTAATACTTCTTGAAACCGACGTTAATAATTTCGAGAGATGAGAGATGGGCGAGAGCCTGCCTACAATAATTGTGTGTATGGGTACAGAGTGCTGTCCGAGGAACCTCACAACTTGGAAGGCTTGAAGTACCGGGTGCTACACGGGCTGTGCCGGGTGGGAGAGGCCTCAGATCCAGCACAGGGCCTCAAGGAGCTCTACACCGAGATGGACAGGTGGATACATACACCGTTTCTCAGAATTTTATATTAGTCCATTCGCTGAGCGTAGTTACTTTTTCAGCCAATTAAATTTTGCTCCAGAAACGTGTTTTTTAGAAAAGTTAGCTTCATGGGTCAGTAATGTCTCTGAAGTTGTCAGGTTCACAGTAAATTATACTATTACCATGCTGGTTTGTATTTGATTATATATTTAATTTTTCAACAATGAAGTCGTGAAGATAATTATTGTGACTGAAGAGTTCGACGCAGACAATCGCAGAATGGTAGTTTGTCAAAAATGGTCATTTGAACTCCTGGCTGAAGAAATTCACGGAATAACTTGTTAACGAGAGATTTTTCCATCAATAATCAAGTCATAAAAATGTAAAAATTTTGTGCCCCCGCCCCAAATTTTCATTCATACTTCAAATACCACAAATTTTTCCGTCTCCGCAGGAGTGAAACGAACAATGCTGCACTTTTCGAGACAATGGCTCAGCTATTCTCCAGGCTGGTGAGGAGGAAGCAACAATTTGTGAATGTAGGAATGGTTGATTTCAATTCCTGCTTATTTTGCCACTCGACCTACTCTGAAATATGAGGAAGACCACTAGGTAAAGCTCCCGTTGATTTATGCTTGGGACTCATAAGCAAAATTACCAGTGAATATGTGTAGAGTTTCAGTTGACGTGGACTTTCTGTAAGTTTTGCTAGCCAAACTTACCTCTGGCTACTGGAGATTGAAGCTCGTCAGTGAAGCACTATTTTGAAATGGAAATAATTATTACTGAAGAACAAATTAGGAATATTATTTTTTCAGTATGATATACTACACACAAAAGATAATGAGTTGATAAAAACATTTACCGAAGTGAGATCAGTGGTGAGAAAACCGCCTGAAAATAATTGTTTAAAATTAGAACAAACGAACAAACCATTATGGTAGATATTTCTCCTCAGCTAAATAAGTTCAAGCATCATTACATAGATGAATAAAATTTGAGTTCTACAGTGTCATAAAATGAAATCCTCGTACGAAAGTATTCTAGTCCTTGAGAATACGAGGCTCCTCAGTTCTCTTATCTTTAGGACTGCTTAGCATACGGACTACCCTACAAAAAATGTAAAATTTGGCCAGTTATTTAAATTATTGAAAACAAAAAAAGAGTTGTCAACAGAAATGTTAAAACAGAACAAAAATCAAATGTTATGCGTGTTTTTCTTACTTTTTTGTTTTCTTTGTATCTTTTCAGTTTCCATATTGGTTTTTCTATATTGAAGACACACCTCGATTTGAAAATATAATAATTTCGCCATTCTGGTAATAAAGAAAAAGGAATTTGGAAATTTTAACTGTGGTTAAATTCCTAGTCCGTAGATTGAGAGAAACACAGTAAAATGCATCGTAAAATACGTGGGCAAAATACATAATGTAAGCCATTTTTTGTGGGGTATGTGTCAAAGCAAAAATGTTTGCCTCTAGGGAAAGTTAATACTCTGGACAATGTATTTAACACGTTTGTTGCGATTGCCTAGCTGGTGCAAATCTTTACTTTGTACATACAGTCACTAGAAAGCTTTGAAAAAATTACAGAACCTAACCTGAGTGACCCACCGGTGGGTCGCATCGCAACAAACGTGTTAAGATGGACGTACGCATTATTATGTGCAGTGCGGTCGATCACCAGCTGTTTTGGAAGAGACATACATGATGGCCAGTCGGGCGGCTAAGGTGGACACCAGCAGTGCCGAATACCTGACCGAGGTCGGCTACCAGTGCCTTCTGCTCGCCAGGGTGAAAGAAGCCACCAAGTTCTACCGTAATGCCACCAAGCTCGACGAGTCTTCAGTGGCCGCACTCACAGGTAAGCTTACTGTAGTCTGTAAAGTTTTAAACACGTTAAACGAACTTTCAATTTATATAATTTAATATTTTCAATTATAGATTAAACTAATATGTTAAAATATACCAAGCTTATATGAATTTTTCATAACACTGAAAACTTAAATTCCAGCATTAAAATGCAATTCATTAATACAAGCGCAGATCTGAACTCTTCGGCAGTGACACGTCGAACATTTTCCTGATGGTTTTACTCATAAGTTTACACTGACATGTAAATTTAGACGGCACGGTAATGTCTGAGTCATATTCCCTAGCTTCAGCGGTTGTATGATACTACTGTACCATTTCAGCCAGCATTCACGGAGGAAAATTAAATATTAAAACAAAAAGAATAGAATTAGGCTATAGGAACGAACCATCTGGCCCATTCTTGGGTCGGATAATTACTTCGATAATTATTCGGTTATTAAATAAAGTCAACTATTCGGCAACCCTGCAAACAATGAACATTGTAAGCAAAAAACTACCTTGTAATTGCTGGAAATTTATTTTCATACAGGGATAATTACATATATTTCCGGTAAAAGCATGAACGATAACTTGATGGAACTCCTTTCACTCTGCGCTTGCAATTTTACAATAAGCTACAAGTAAACTGAAATGTTGATAGTACCTTTCATCACACTCAGCCCTAATAGAAAATTATTCCAGTTTCTATCTTTACTGTTGTGAATAACAGTATATATTTACATACGAAGTAACTATTAAGTAAACATTAATGTGCATGAAATACTCACCTGGTTTGGACTCAGGTATCATCACCTGTCAGCTGCTGGACGGGCAAGTGGAGATGGCAGAGCAACAACTTGACTTCCTGAAAGAGGCAAGTTTGGGTCGTTAACTTTCAGTAATTTCCTATACTTCTGCCATACTTTGTTTGCAAGCTATCGTATCTTCAACGTTGTACAAAGTACGACCTTTCGCCGAGACATTACTAAAATAGAAAGAATTTTGCATCAAACTTGGGAAGCCTAAGAATGGACCAAGCAGCTCGTTCTTACTGCCATATTGCTGTATGCTGAATTATTCAAAATTGCAATTATTCAATTCAAAATAGAGGAAAACATAGTTTTAAAACAGTGTTGCTTCAATGCGAAGTCGCAATGTGACGCAGGCTTTAAAAGCAAACACAAAAAGATAACACAACCTCTGAGTGTGTCATCGTACCTCCATGGCGGTACGTTCACTTACCCTCCATGGTGGTACGTTCGCTTACCCTCCATGGCGGTACGTTCGCTTACCCTCCATGGTGGTACGTTCGCTTA
>VCRD01000389.1:141338-154871 GCA_006783055.1 Trinorchestia longiramus
AAAGAGCAAGGTAGAGCTGTGATACACTAATCACTTGCATTAGAGCTCCATTGAACAGTTTTCTACACAGAAAACAATTATCGAAATCATTTCAATATTATCCTTCTCGAAACGTGTGTTGCGATTTGGACATGGGTAAGAAAAGAATGCGCTCATAAATCTTGGTTTATCTATTACTGTGACTCAGACGTACGAGAAGTGGGAAGGCAAGTACGAGCAAGCGATGGCAACGCTGCAGCAGGCCAAGGAGGTGCAGGTCAAGGTACTGAAGAGAGCACAGGTTGAATTACCTGACTCGCTGCCTCAACAGAAGAAGCTAGCAGCCAGGTACGTATTTTCCAGCTCGCACGCTAAGGTGTTATTATGTGCATCCAGTCGGCAGGTATAATTATTACTTAATTAGTTGTATGTAATATCAGCGCAATGGTTACTTCACCTTAACCGAATTTGGTTACGCTGTGAGTTCCGGTTAATTTTACACTCAGAGAGGATTTTTCAAACATCTGTTCATCATCAGCTATAAGAGGATCTGGAAGTGCAATACAATAAAGAAAAATAGATATTAATGAAAAATGTTATCTTTTAGTTGTAGATTCGTTCATGGCGGCCGATGCACAGATTTTCGTAACCCTACTCAATTGGAAAATGTTTTTACGAACAATATGTTACCTTTTGTTTCATAACCCTATTTGGAAGAAAAATACAGCTGCAATCTAATAACACTAGATACATCGTCATCAAGATTTCTACACCACTATGAACATCTGACAACTTCTATATTCATTGCGTTGCAAGTAAATATATCACTGCATTTTTGTTACTGCAATGAAACTACTTACTTACTAACCTTAGAAAATCGCTTTAGCAAATTTCAAATATCTTACGGAATATTCTTGTGCAGCATGTGCAGCAAGATGGCGGAACACTTCGCCAACCAGAGGAACCACGACCAGGCGATCGCGCTGTACAAGGAAGCCCTAGACAACACTCCTGAGGACCCCGTTACGAGGCTCGAGCTAGCCAAGCTCTACCTGCAGGTCAGAATATATCAAGAGGAAATTGGCTGAAGTCCAACTGCTTTTTTCTGATTACGTAACAAAATATTCTTGGGTAAGTCATGGCAAAGAGCAGTGGACATTTGGAAAAATGTATGGCGCATGATACATTGCACAGTGAAGGATCGTGTGAAAATTGATTTAGATCTGTTTCCAATAACATTCGTTGGCTGGATTTCTGATGTCAAAGTCAAAAAATCTCCGATAATTTCTGTACATAGATAATAATTTAGAACAAATATATAAGCTATTACTATACCTTGAACATTGTTAATACAAAATTATTGTCCTAAAGATTGCCCAATATTTTTACCTATATGTCCTCTCACTCACATACATAAACTACTTAACCCCTTCCCCGGCAGAAACGTGTAAACATGTTTTCACAAAATGTTCTTTTTTCAGTCGTCGACAAGTATACTCGTCTAAAACTTTACCTTCAAAAACCAGCTACATACGTATATACTCGTCGATCTTAAGGCTTTGTAAGCCATGAACGAAAAAGTTCTATATAGAACCAAAATAAAAAAATTAGTCTGAAAAAGAAACGTTTTTAACAAAAAAATTTTTGGGGAAGGGGTTAATACATGGTGACCAAAAAGTCTATTACACTTGAAACTGTTCAGATAAACAACATGGAGATGTGCCAGAAGACTTGTCAGGAGCTCCTCCGGATGGACCAGGACAATGACGGAGCGACGGTGATGATGGCAGACTTGTCCTACCGTCGCAACCAGTACGACACAGCCATGTTTCACTTCCAGAAACTCTTGGGTAAGATCAGGCAACACAGTTCTCTCTTATTATCAGCTATAGGGAGGTCCATGCGACGTCGTTCTCGTGTACACAAAAAAAACATCTGGGACTCATTGAAACGCACTCGTGTTCATCCCAGAAACCTTTGACGTCCATGTCATTCGAAAGCTCTATGCAAAAGCACATCTTGCCAATTTTATTACTCTATAGAAGAACGCAGAATACAATTGATAAATAGTTAAACTAACTTTAATTCCCCGGACCTATACAACAGATGTTTTTCCTCTAGCTAAAGTTACAGGTGTTAGTATCATAATAAGCTTTATTTAATCGTAAAAATTTAGAGACACTATTTTGTCTACAACGTCAAAGGTGCCATTTTTAATACTGTTTATGATTGGAACACCCGAATGCAGGTACGAGTACAGAGTGGAATCGCGTCCAAGAAAAGAGTATTATATTTAAAGATGAAAACAAGAGATGATTGCCAGCTACATGTCATGAAAATCTAGACTACGAATAGAACTTGCTACACTATAAATGCTCGAGTTAGAAAATTTAACATTTTCCCCCCTTGTTCATGACAACCCTCCTTCCCCTTCAGATCGCCGGCCGACACACTACTCGGCCCTGGCCCGTCTAATAGAAGTGCTCCGCAGGACAGGCAGGTTAGAGGAGGCTGAGCCCTACATGACCAACGCCCAGCAGGCAACGCACCGCCCCACACCTGGCATGTTCTTTTGCCAGGGTCTGCTCGACTGGTGAGGTCCTTATTTACAGTAGCGCTTCTTTGACCATGGGACAAAAGCGAAGTACATACTGTTTTTTACAACTGTTCAAATATGTATAGTTGCTTATTCGTCGCATGAATTCCTTTCAGCGTAAAAACTTGTTAATCATATTACACGCAAGAAACTTCATGCAGGATTATAACATCAATATAAAATTAGGAGAACTTGGGAGGCTGTATAGAAATAAAGAGAATCGTAGATTTAAACCCAAAAGCGGGAAATCTTTTAAGAATATTCAGTGCAGGAGGAAAAGGCTGTCAGACCCAAGCAAAGTATTAAAATTCTATTGAGGGAACTAGAAAAGTACTGCGAGAGCATGCCCACCAAAAAATACATCAAGATACCCAATCAATGAATGAATCAAGCAACACATTATATGACGTAATCAAACCTTACTCTGGTGTTCCATTCTCCAGTGAAACTACTAATTTATCTCACGTAAAATTATAGTCACTCTATCGTAAGCAAAAATGCACGGATTTATACACGATTAACACAGGTACAAGTATTCACTAGAATTTTAATTTGCCATCTCCAAAATCTGAAAAATTATGACAACAGGAATAACACTTTTCGCCAAAGCATATTGTGTGCAAGTAAAGTGTTATATTATCGTCCATTCGTGTGATAGGTATACGGGCAATCCGAACTCAGCCCTAAAGCAATTCAACCAAGCCAGAAAAGATCCAGAGTGGGGGCAGCGCGCGATTCACAACATGATCGAGATCTGCTTGAACCCCGACAACGATACTCTTGGGGGTGAGACTTTCCAGTCCATGGATGAAGAGCTTCACAGAGACAGTTCTAGTAAAGACACCCAGGACATGGCCGTCCGAACTGCCAACAAGCTGCTCAAGGTCAGAGTACTTGAGATTTGGTGAACAATTGTGGTCAAAAGCTGAAAACAATTGAACTTGAAATCGACATTTCAGAATGAACGAATAATTTTTTGTATCTTAAATCTTAAAAAAATTCTTGTATTTAGTATTTTTCATTTCTCACTCAGAAAATCCTGAAAAATGACACATTCTCAGTTTCCTTCCCCAGTAAGAAATTAACAAATACGAGTGGACGAAAAAATACACGTTGACGTTTACAGGAACTAAAGCCATCAGTAGGAGAGCAACATGTGAGCCACCAGGTGCTGAGTGGGCGGGTCCTGTTGGCTACCCGCCAGAAGGGCAACGCTGAGTCTGCCCTCCAGATCTTCATGGACATCGCCAGCGTAGAGGCCTACAAGGACCATGTGGGGGCCATCTTCGGCATGGCCACGGCCTACATGATACTTAAACAGGTCAATTAACAAGGGCACTACAGAAACACAAGTTCTGTGTTTTTTTTTCAAGTGCTTTTTATCAGATTGATCGGAATCAGAAAAACTGTAATTATAATTTTATTACTACACGTATTTAGGTTTCATAATTCCGCCGGCCTCTATTATAAAATGAGCTGGTCAGCTTACTATATAAGTGAAATATTAAAAATGACGTCCACATGATACAGGTCATGCAAGTAAATACATCATTAAGCACATCTGACAATGAAGCAACTAAACACATGTTTGAGCCTGATACAGAGACGCATAATAACGTACACGATACTGTTGCAGTGTTGTGATACAGGTCTCTGCTTCTATTCGAGAATGGAAAATCATCAGATAGTGTTTCCATAATCACTGGTCTCACTTCAGTGAGTTTTATGGATCTATAACTGTTCGTCATTAAACATCACAAACAAACTTGATACTATTAACAACTAAATTCCGCTTAAAAAATAGTCACTAGAAAAACGTTCTTACCCTCGATTTCAATCTTGTTAGCTTACAAGCATTTTAGTAATGTTAACTGGAGCGACTAATTTCATCCTTTCGCTGTTTTACGAGATCATATTACCTATTGGACAACGAAAAATATTTAGCAGCGTTACATTACTAACGATTATTTAATAACTCGCAGTGTGTAAATCTGCAAAGGAAATCATATTTTATTAGCAAATTATGCTAAACTTTCCATTAACCCTTGAATATTTTTTGAGTGAAAAGATTTCAAAAGTTTGAACCCCTGAACCAGTGACTGAAAACAATGTGCAGCTACAATATCAGTTGTACCGGTGCTGTTTGATTTAGTAAAACATCGTTGAATAGTCGTAAGATAAGCAAGAAAAATTGAATAAGAACTGTTCATTGATAAAGCAGAGGAAGTTCAAGAATGGTCAATATTAACAAATAACTTATGTTTATCTGGTTTTTGTGTAGACGCCCCGGGCTCGCAACACCCTCAAGAGGGTGGCCAAAGAGCCCTGGAATTTCGAGGACGCGGAGTACCTGGAGAGGTGCTGGCTGCTACTGGCCGACATCTACGTCCAGACCGGCAAATATGATGTGGCCACCGTCCAGCTCAAGGTGGGCATCCAAGGAGAAATAGTAGTCAGGTGACACTCTGCTTGAAAATTAAAAGTAGTATGCAGTTAGAACAGTAGCTAAATGAATCATGACAATTATAGCGACATCGTCATGAACAGAAAGTTGATTATGGGGTCGGTACTGGTAAACGGTTTTTAATTTTGTGAGGGACAACTAGTTACTCTCGAAGACCACGTAGTTCTCCAAAAGCTCAGAAATTCTCCCTTCCATTAGGAGCGCAATACCCTAAGATGACCTAAAGATTGGGGACAATTTCCTTCAATGTACTATCAAGGTAGCGATTTAAAATAGGACATTAATACTGTCCGTATGTACGGCGATCTGGTTCTAGGGTATGTTGGTCGCATAAAATAGAATAATTTTTCATAGAAAGATATCTTCTAATGAGAAAAGTCGGCCACCTGACAGAAAAAGGTCTGAACTATATTTTTGCACATAAAAATTAATTTTTATTTCTTCCAAGACCATTTCCCAGAAAATAAAATTTTCAAAAACTGCGTAACTTTCCATTGCATGAATAAACACAAAACTTTATTTTTCTATGTAATTTCCAGACATTTCATGAACTGAAAACACAAATCAAAAGAAAATTAGTTTAAAGTATACTAGTGTTGCTTACCTGTTATCTGGCGCGAACGGAGAAAGGCTGTGACTGAAAACATGTTTTTCCTAGTAGTCAATTCATCGCAAGCAAACTGTGAATGGTGATAATTGAAGTAACATGGTTTTTTTGCACGTTAGCGCGTACTAGAACACAACCAGTCGTGCATGAAGGCGTACGAGTACATGGGTTTCATCATGGAGAAGGAGCAGAGCTACCGTGACGCTGCTTTCCACTACGAACACGCCTGGAAGTTCAGTGGCAACACCAACCCCATGATCGGTGAGAGTCTGGCGAGTGAAGTTACACATTCTGCTCAATTTCTGCTCGAAATTGAGCCTCACTATAACAATCCCTAGAACCATGGATATTAAGTATAATCCTATGAGAGGTTTCAAGTAAAATTTCATTATACACATGAAAAGGGAAATTCATACTTCCAATACATTAGTTCGCAGTAATGTGCGTCAAGCCGAATACTGTATGACATAACATCTATAAATTATAGGAGTCATCCCTTACTCTCAAGTGTCGCCAAAACTGGAAATAATCGCTTCAAAAACAAATTAAATAGTTAATGGGAATAAATCTAGTTCATGCTTTTATTCTTCATCACAGGCATGAAGAGCATCAAGGAGTTAGCTTGAGGTCTTTTAAACATGAAAGCTGTTTGGAAAATTAATTTCATACTTGCCTGCAGAGGTTTAACAGAAAAAGTCATTCTCTTCACCACACATTATTAGGTTATAGCTTGTATATCACATCATCAGCCATCCGTCTCTTCGACACGGGAGAAGTTTTCTCGCGAAAAAAGTTCTATGTTAATTTCAAATTAATTTCAGCCTACTTACTTCACCTCTTTCCTCTGACAAAAAATTTGGAACTCCCACAGCAATTTATTAATTGTGATACAAACCCAAAACTATTTTATATGTTTTCCCAGGCTACAAACTGGCATTCAACTACATGAAAGCGAAACGCTACGTGGACGCCATAGATGTAGCACACAGCGTCCTCGACAAACACCCTGATTACCCGCGTATCAGGAAGGAGATCCTCGAGAAATGCCGGTCTAACATCAGGGTGTGATCTCGATAAGACTTCAAGCCCCCAGTGTTTCGTGTGACTTGGACCGCTGTTGTAGTAGTGGGACTACCTAACTCTTCGAGGTACAACTGAAGTGGTGATCCTCGTGAAGAACACTATTGTAAAGCACGATCTCAGGCACCACATAACCAGAAAATAAGAAGTTGTTCTAATAAACCTAGAGCACTGAACACGGGTATAGTTTGCCCGAGGCTAGTGACGTCTATAAGCATGTTCAGTGCTCCAGGGTTAGAGCCGAGCATTTACGATTTCTTCCTATTTTATTGCACTTAAAACATTAAAAATTCAAATGTATGAGCCTTTTCCTTCAAATTATATTACAGTTCAAAACATGATACGAGCTGTCGCTAAATTTGCCAATAGTCTATTTTAGTCAATAATACATCGCAGTCCCTTTCACAAATAGCCTACACAGTAAAAGTCACTCATAAGTTTTCCTAGTATCCACTACAATTTGTAAACTTTTCACCTACCTCAATATACTATACGAAAGAAATTCTTAGACATCAAATTAGGCTGTACATCTTATACACTTCAAAAGAAAAACCATAATTTCAGCAAACGCGATCACTGAATATTCACAAGTTCATTCCGAAATTATTTTTAGAAATATAGATTTATTTTCATGTCGATTTTGCTGAGCTATACAACTCAACTTGGACCAGTTCAGTTCATTTGTAAAAGAAAATATCCCCTGTAAGTCATCGAAATCCTGAAAGAAGCACAGCGATCCCAATTCCCGTGCTAATAAATTTATGTACATTTTCAACATCCATAATGCAGTAGGGCACATTGAGAATTTTGAAGCAATGTATTCGTAAATAGCCACCTGAATGTACCTAGTAATTATATAGGATTATCTTTACTTAAATGTCGGAACTAACACGTATTTTAAAAGCTTCTGTACTTCATTTACGAATAACCTACATTTGTGTGATATGAAACCCTAGTCATAGTTATAACCTACACTACTATTGTATGAAAACCTAGTCAGTTATAACCCACACTACTATTGTATGAAAACCTAGTCATAGAGAAACTGATCAGGTATGGAAGTTAAATTACATATACCTATATAAATATGTGCATGAAAAATTTCAATCTATATTATCTCATTTAATAATATTTAATCAATTCATGTTGTTTATCTACCCTTCCTTGCGCCTATGACGTAGACAATGGCACAGCGAGGAAGCTTTCATGGAGCTCAAAAATTCAAATAAAGGTTCTGCAAAAACTTGCTTCACAAAAAAAGTCCTAATTTTCTTAAAAGATTAATCCAGACTTCATTACCGCACGTGTCAGTAAGGTATTTAAGCCAAATCCAGAGCATTATTAGGCCAAAAAAAAAAGAACAAACTAGACTGACGAAATTTCGAGGACACTCGAGTAAGAAGTTAAGTGAATAGTACACCTAACAATAAAACCGGTAATTAAAGTACTGAACCCTCGATGAGCGACCAAGGATACCACTGAGAAGTACTAATTCCCTAAAGTATGTATATCGACATGGACACATACTTTCACCCTACTGCATTGAAGAATGATGCTTTTCAGTGAAGCCTCTTTGAAGGAAGACCAATACTCAGGCATGCAGCAGCCGAACGCGATCAGTGAGCCTTCTGCCCTGAGTAAAAACACGTCAGTTCCGTTACACACATTTCCAGGAAAATAACACAATGTAAAGGAAATAAGACTTCTTCTAAGGAGGTAGTACCAGGTTAATGAATACTGTAGAAAACTACTTCCCAAGAAAAACGCATCCGAATGAACGAGTAGCTTAGAACTATCAATTCAATATGACTTGGTTAAATGATTAAGACATATCCATACAAGCATATTGACTCGACGGTTACTTAAACCAATATTCTTGATAACTGAGAAAACAATTCCTAGTACAGTAACTAGCACAAACCAATAAAATGAAACTTTAAATTAACTGAACATTCGAAAATAAACTTTTCGAACAATTATAATTCTAGACTGAAACAAAAGAACACAATCCTACAAGTTCAAGGAAATTTTTATGAACATAGCTGCAAAACATTAATATCTCAATACCGATAATTGTGTTTCAAATCAGTCAAAGGCTTGAAACAATTGATAAATTAAAAAAAAATATCTGATCGTCTTTGTAGCCCCTAACCAGCCACTGTTCACTTGATGAAGCCGCCCCCCTGCCTCTATACGCTCTCAGAAGTTACTGCAGCGCTTCTTGACAACCTCTCTTACAAAATTGGCGAAAATCACCTCGATACACTCAATTAATTTGTTTTTGGTTATGCATGTTTGGTTGGTGTTCCATTCAACTACGTCCCATACAAAAGAAACCAGCTCAACATCAATATGAACGTAAAACCACTGAAGCGACAATGATATTAAAAACTAAATTGCTCACAGCTCATAATTAAATAAAAATAACAGAATGAAACTCTCCTGAAGTAAAAAAAATAGAAGAAAAACTACATTTTGGCGCACCGTTTCTTTGGTAACTGCCAGGCAGGCAAGGCAGGGGCTTTTGGTGGCTGGAGCTCGGGCTGATGGACAAGCCACACACAATACACTTGACATACTGACCAGCCCGAGAGCCTTTTCCCAGTTAAGGGTCATTCTTTCAGCTGAAAATAAAATACTATTAAAACGCACTAAGAATTCAAAAACTTTGCAATTCGACCTTACAATATACAATTATTACTATTACTAAATTATAACCAAACGCATCTTGAAACATTCAACAATCCTTTTAAAGGCTGATGAAAAATATTTGGATAATTGACACGATGAAATTCTATGATTTTTATATTTCTGTCAAATGGTGCAGCATATCAAATCGATCACTTTTGCTGTAAGGCAAATTTTCGGTAGCTGCAAACGACGGACAGATTACTGATTATCAGCTGATGGACCAAGAGCTCGTTGCGTCTACAGGCTGTGTCCTCTTATTTAAATGATTTTACTACCATAGCCACGACATTTTATCTATATTTATTGACCAATATGAAGTTAAAGTGAACAGCAAGCAGATGCATACACGAGAGGTGTGCCGCGTTTTCTGTACAAACTCAATAGAAAATACATTCGGCCTACGATAGTTACTTGAGTAGTCTGAACAGTTTCAATATCAGCAAGAGGAGAGAAGAAAGTAATGCATTTTACAAACCAACTAACCTAATAAAACGTAAGACACTTTATTAATATCAGTTACTGTTGACCCAGCGATTTGCTTAGAGATCCCTGTATGAGCAGGTCGTAGTTTGCATCTATCACAAGCACAGGAGCAGGAGGTGGACAAGGTTTCCTTTCCATCAGCCATCGCTCATAGTAAGCATGAAGCTGAAAATTGACGAATATAGGTAACCTGAACAGCAAGGCAAATAAAAATAAATCACAGTATGAAAATCATTTTCAGATATTGAAAAAAATGGGCAGTAAAGCGTGCAAAAAAAGGCAATAAAGATGGCGTTCCGGGAAATAAAACTTCTACGTTAATTGCACCTAAAGTAGTTACACGCACGTGAAACTACAAGTAAATAAATACCTTATTCGATTTCTTCCATAAATAATATAAAACGGTTGAAAAGGTTCCCAAAACAGTGAGTGACCTACGAGAAAACAAGCATCACTTGATTTCAGATGAAGAATTGTCCGTTTTTTCAGTATTATTGGGAAATTTTTTCTGTTTTTCGTTTTTTAGATTGTCTTCCAAAGGATCCCTGTTTTCCTTTTGTTCGTTCTCGAGTCCTTTGATGTGCCCATCAAATGTCTCTTGACCAAGAATGAGACGCTGATGCACACCGATACAGCGAGTCACAGAGAGCAAGTCGGAGTTTGCATCTATCACAAGCACAGGAGCAGGAGGTGGACAAGGTTTCCTTTCCATCAGCCATCGCTCATAGTAAGTATGAAGCTGAAAATTAACGAATATAAGTAACCTGAACAGCAAAGCAAATAAAAATAAATCACAATATGAAAATTTTCAGACACTGAAAGGTAGACGAAGTGTGGAGGTCACTGAAGCAAGAAGTTCAGTACACCTACCAATAAAACCTGCAATTAAAGTAATGAATTCTCAATGAATGGCTAAGGATGTAACTGAACAATGCTAATTGCCTCCAAGTTTATCCACAAGAACCGACACTTTCACTACGCCTCTACTAGCAGAGTTTTGTCTCTTCGTAATTTTTACAACAGTTCAAAATCCCTAATCCATTGAAGAATAATCCCTTTTAGTCAAGCTTCTTTGAAAGAAAACCAAGTACGTCATTCTATTTTACTCTGACGCAAATTTACCTAAAAAATTATTCAAGAGTGAGTACGAATGAAAAAAAGAATCACAAATTCTCAGAACCTCCGGCAAATGCTGCACACACAGCATATCTAAAATGCTATGTACATAAAAAACTCACCGTCTGGAGGTAAGCAAGAGGAACACCTGCTTCTTCAGCTCGCGCTCGTTGTTGCATTCTTTGATAGACTACTTCAGGGCTTGACCGAAGGTAAACTGTAAATTAAGTTCGTATCAGGTAGAAAGAGGGCAAAGAACGTAGTGGTTAATCTCTTAAAAATAAACTCATAAATCAGTAGTACTTTACCATTAAGAACACTCGCCATGCATTATCTTTATTGATCTAAATAATATCAGACAATACTTAGCTAATCAAATGAATGTGTCATGTATTCTACTTACCAATGAGATCAACACCAAGATCAAGATTTTCATTAAACGAGTCAAAATATTCACACAGAACGTCATATTCACTGGACTGCAGATCTCCAGAATCATGCCCACTCTCTACAAAACAATATCTGCAAAGAAAACAGAGTAGAAGAAAATAAATTGCTTACTAGCAGAAACATATATATGAAACTCAATTTTTTAAAATTTCAAGAACTAGTCAAGCCTATTTTATCATGTTAATAGACACAAGATAAAGATCAAACAATAGAAACTGAAATAATAAGAATTAGTTCCATAAAGAAAAAGTTATTTGGGAGGAATTTATTCACCTATTATTTTGCAGTGATCGCTCAATCAACTTGACAGAAGCACCTTCACCTTTCTGCAGGTGGATGTGCAATCTGGTGAGCTGAACATAAGACTGGAACAGGAAGCTCCAGCGTTTTGGGTCTTCATAGAGCTTCCCCAGTAAATTGTACCCACCCACATCAGTCCATTTTCCCAAAGGCTCCTGAGAAAACAATTAATAAAACTCTGACTTAAGGTAAAAAATTGCAATGAAAACTTGAATAGCCACAAAATATACTAGAAGTTGCATCTTATTGAAATTACAAAAAAGTGATAAATTTAATAATCAATTAAAGTTTTACCTGGTAAGTAGCAACCAATGGCATGGCAGCAAAGTGTTTGAGAAATGTAGATTTTCCACTACCAATGTTTCCCTCAATTGAAACTGTAAATGGACGAGCTGAAGAAGCATCTTGGGAATCCTGAAACAAGAAAGTTATTCAAAATTTTGTGCACTTCTTGTAATCAACCATGTGATTTCCTCCAGAAACCTACATTTAGAAGGAAGATGTTAATTTTGCTTAATTTTCTATCTCATGTCTACATCTCATGTCATATTGAATGATGGTTCCTATCCTAAGCATAGGATTACAGAAATGGTGGTTAATAGAAAATAACAGCTCTGACAGTTACTTCATCTTGATGTTTTTTCAATACAGGATGCAATTTTCTATAATTTTATTTTCTGGCCTTTGAATGGAGCAAATTGAAATTGGAATCTGAAAATGAAGACTCTTGTACTCCAGATCTAGTTTCATTTGCTTCTAATGGTCAAAGAACATTTAGAGAAAAACTAGATTTTGTACCAATAGTCATCAAATATTTGGAATGTCAATAAAATATTTGTCAAAAGTAACACCACAAAACTGCATACAGGAAACCTCTCATTAGAAGGGTCTTTTTACTGAAGGGTCTCTTTGGAATTCAAGCCTGACTCCAAATTGGTTAGATGAGGAAAAAATCTCAGGTTGTCAGAACCACAGAGCTCATAAGCTTCTAATGGTTCCAAAGCAAATTTGGAATGAAACAAAGCTTTCTTCACTACAACATTTTACTTGATTTTAGAAGCAATAAATTTGTACACTCACTAGGAGTATTTAAATTACCTTAACCCTTTACTGCCAAATTATTTTCAAGATAATCACTTTCTTATCAGGCACATGACCTGATATGGTTCCTTTATGTCATATTTGTTGCAAAAATTACAAATTTGTACCAAATTTAGTATGTTGGGCAGTAGAGGGTTAAATAAATGATAATAAGAGAAACTAGAAAGCCAATTAGAAGGCAAAATTGAATCAATACACTAACAAAGAGAAAGGAAATGAGTTTGAACACAAGTTTATCAAACAAACAAATTTAATTCTGCATATGTAAAAACTATGTAGTGTTGCTCATTTAAACAGGCACACAAAGTATGCTAAGTTACATAGGAAATTTTGAGCATTCATGTATACGAGGTCAATTATTAAGGTCAGAGAGCTGTATATCATCAGAGCAATGAAATAAAAAACTTACAGCAGTAAGTAACTTGAAAAATTAAAAGAAATCTGATGTCCCAGCTGCAAGTTGGGTTTTAATTGCCAGAACTTCCAACCACAACTATTAGGTTAGAACTTTTCATAAAAAGTACAGAATTTCTAATCTTACCATTACTATCCTTGTAGCAATTAAGTATTTTACAACCAAATGCACTCTGCTCTTTCAATTAGAACAATAACTTCAGTTTATGGTCTGTTTGTATGGTCCTACAATCATACTTTCTCAAAAAAGTA
>VCRD01000389.1:160606-224038 GCA_006783055.1 Trinorchestia longiramus
AGAAACTCGTTTACAAAAATGAAAATGATTATTTTTTTAATTTTACTGAATTTCTATAGTTTAGTGTTACCAATATTTTCTTTAACTTTTGATTGCAAGCATTGATAAATTATTTTACTATACATGATTGTCCACAGGCGTGACAGCAACCAAGGAGCCGTAAAAATGGGTTCTGGGGATGATGGAGTGCGGTGGGTCACTGATGCCACTGAAGTCTCTAAACTCGTGAGCATTCTGAACAATTCCCTGGTAAAATAACCGTATTTGCGAACACGCAAATTGTTAGGTGCCGCATGAGACGGAAATGTAGACAACAGACTGATTAACCAGGCCATCAATTCCCAGAAGAATGTTTGTTTTAAGTTGACAGTAAGTTAAGAAACGTTACTTAGAGTTTCATCCGGATTCGTATCTCTCAATTTCAAGTTTTAGCCTTACTGGTGAAACCAAACTAGTGTAATTGTAATTTAGTACGTTTGTACCAGACAGAAGGAAATTTCGTAAACTGGAAGAGTACTACGAGAGAATCTCAATGCAGACTTCAAGTTCACAGGCGCGCAGATTCCCCTGATATGGGTATCAGGGGAATCTGCGCGCCTGTGATCTTGAAGTCTGCATTGAGGGTATTGTTATTAGGGCAGGTGGCGAGTGTTGTACTCCGGAGCTTTAATTGGCGTACTGGGGAGTTCCTATAGCGATTGCAAGTAGGTTGGGTTGGTGATGTACTTCAAATTTACATTGTGCGATTTCTAGTTTCCTCCAAATAATTAAATTTTTGGTTGGTACGAGTCCATAAATTTTAAAATGATGTAAATTTCATCAGTATTGATGTGTCTAGCAGAATTTTGAAGCTCACGTTGGGTGGTATGCGAGTTGATCAATAACACAGAAAGACCGAACATGTTCATTCTAAAGAGACGGAAAACGAATGCAAAAATTCGGCAATGGATTGTCCCGATAAGGTAACCCTAAATTTAGGATGGAGAGAGATTCCAATAACCGGAGAGGTGAGTTACAGTTCACCACCATGTGTCCCAACTTTTGACAGCAGTAACGGCGACGAGGAGGTGCATTGTGATGGAAAACTGTCAGGTGAATCCCACGTGTAAGTGTGAAGGACAGTGGCTTGCTGCAGAAACCTAGCCTGACAGCTGAAGATTCTTTTCTCTGGTCTCCACTGTAACTGAGCAGACTTATTACTAAGAGAAATTCAGCACTTGTACAATCTGCACATGTTTTACGATTTTCTGGATTCACATCTGGATCAATCCCCCTGATGACCTCATGAGACAGACTAAGTACACTTTGCAGTCCACTTGGCCCCTCTTATCACTGCTGGAAGGGAGGTCAGCATTTCAACTGTAGTTTCATCAAACTCAAAAGGTAACGAAGATACTTTGTTTATTTAGCCATATGTGGCTCTTCTGTATTGCTCTCAATGGAAATTCCGTAATGCTCTTGGCCGATCCCACTAGGTCGGACCTGACCCACATTACAGTCCTCAGATCACATAGATTTAGTCACATTTAAGTTTAATTTTAACTTGAATGATTTTTCTGTATTAACTCTAATATGTATTTCATATTAGTGTAAACACTGCTCTGTCAAAACTTGGGGCTCTGTTAACCCTCAAAGAACGAATTGTCAATGTAACTGTTTTATAATCTCCAACACAGTCTGTACTTCTGTGTATCATTTTCTTTCTTTTCTTCTAGATCTCACTTTCTTCAACTTTTTTCTGTTTTCTTTCGAGAATTTCTCAGTTTTCCATTCACCTTACTTGCTCGTCCTCCATAGCACTTTCATGACCATCAGATACACACGCAACATAATCTAAAAATTCCTCTTTTTGTTCTTTTTCTGCGTCATGTAACATAGTGACATAGCTCTGTCATTTTGTTTTTCCTGGTGGCACAATTGCCTTGAACCATCAGGAGACAGTCGTAACAGACAGAAAAAGCTTCTCTTTTCTTGATCTTCAGAAAGCCTTAGAACTATCGAGAGACTCCTCGAAATTTTCCCACCCATGCTCAGAAATTACTGTTACTCAAACCTTTCAAGCGATCGATCACAGAAGCATCTACTGCGATAGCGAAATTTGGACAGCTCGTGCTCTTGATTGAAAGAGCTATCATGGTAGTGCGAGCTATAGATCACTACAGATCTGTATAAATACCAGTCGTTAGAGATCTCACTACGGTGGGAAAGGATTTCCCTCGTGCACACTTCAGAAGGCACATAAATAGAAGTTTATGCGTGGTTATTTGTAGCTTCTTTTTCCTTTATTTTCTTCAAAACCTTCCCCAGGTTACTGCATCCATAACTCGAGCTGCTAGTTCTTAAGTGGAAATGAATCAAAATTTTAGGGCCCTAGTCACAATTGGCTTACATACCAAGACAGACGACGAGAACTTCCATCTTCTAGTAATCAGGTAGACTACACATTCTATGAAAGCCCTGCAAACATCGCAGTAAACAGCAAGCCGATACAAATAATTTCTTCGACTTACAATACGAAGCGTAACTCCCTCTGGTTCAGCACTAATTTCTCTGACTATACATATTATGCCATTCTTGTCGCTCTGCAGGATTCAAAGGAGTGTCCTAACCCACAACCTGGTCGCACTGTAGCCAATGAAGGAGTATTCTGTATCATTACACATTAGTAAGTTAATTAAAAAAGATGGATGAGTGTATTAGAGGATTTGGAGAGGTATTCCGAATTAGTCTCAATGACAGCTCGAACGCTAGAACATTTGTGGGAGTTTTCTTCGAACGTAACTTTAGCGTCTGCAGAATTGGTCATCCACTCCTTTACCTCAAATTTAAAAGGAACAAACGTACTAATTACTAGATATACAGCCCCTTTTCTACTTAACTGGATAATCGAATGAACATGCTAGGTTTTCTATGTGTATAAAATTATCGATACAACTTTTCATGTCCTGAGCTCTACCATCCGCTCCGGCACATACTGTCAGACTAAGTGCAGAGATAACTTTAACAAAAATAGCGAATACCTTAACCCATAAGGAACCCTACAGAATCTGTACCCAACTATTCGATTAACATTTTTTTTTTGAAATCGTATGACAAACTCCGACTAACTCTGATAGAATCTGACAAAAGTATAGGTTAGTCTCATTAAAATTACAATTGATTAAAGTTTGTTTTATTTTCTCAGATTGTTGTCGCTACTAATTTTTTTCATATTATGAATTTTCGAATTCTTAATTTTGAGTATTTTTGTGAATTTTTTAATAACCTTGAGCATTTTGGTAATCTTGCTAGTAAGTTTACTAACTTTGATAATCATGGATATTTTGCTCACCTTGTTATTATTTTTACTAATTTTGACGAACCGTCACTCAGCAACAGTTCTGAGGAATTGAGTTCGCCGAGTGAAGGCTTCAACAGAGAGAGCCTCTTACTCTCACTGATCCTCCTGTGCACTAAATTATTTCAGAAGCCATCAACAGTATCAAATCCCTACTCTATTTCATGGCTGTTCAGATGAACGACTTGCACTCGAGCAGCCCAACAATTATGCCCGTCCCGAGTGTACAGGTAATGACGGCTTCGTATATAGAATACGTGAGTGACGTCATCATGCAGCAGGTGGATCATAAGACAGCCCTTCACGCGTTCTCTAACACGTGAGAAATGTCAAATTTAAGTGAGGTAAATGACCAATCTGAAGAATCATGCCTTCAGAGGTCACTACGATTATTTGAGCAAAAAGACATGTATGCTGTTTAGTTTTTCTTGCGGAAATACGGGAAGAAATGAGCTTTTAGTGGAAATAGAATAGAATAGAATAAGGCGATAGGAATGAGCCTTTTGGTCCATTTTCGGGATTGTACCCAAATCTCATGCCGTAATTCCAGCCATGCGATGGTCATACATAAACTAACCATCGCGGCATCGGGCCTCGAACCCGGGTCTTCTCGCATCGCGAGCGAGTTCGCTCACCAGTCGACCAATCTGGTGGTAAATAAATGTGCAGTGTCCCAAAATTATGCATATATTTTTAAGTCTGTAGTTTGAATACTACTGGTATTCATAAGGTGTAAATAAGGGGAGTAACAACGTATTTTGGATAAAAAAATAAAATTTTAGATCTTGTTCTTTCGAACGAGACTTGTCTCGGTCTCCCTCCTAGCACAAGCAGTGTTCCAACTAGAGTTTTAAAAATGTTTAGATTTTTTGGGACACTCTGTACCTATTATTCTGAAAGGAAATAACAGTATTATGAATTTAAGTAAGTTTGCCAACTTTTTGATAACTTTTCTAGAAGTAACCTTAACTCAATTTTTGCAACTTTTCATTTTTTTTCTTTTGCGAAATCGAGAAAATACTTTTTTGGTTAATAGGCTGATCAGCGACGCTTTTCATGCAAATGTTAGTAGGAAAATAGAAAAAATAAGACGGTTCCTTATAAACTTTCATTAATTGCATTGCTCATAATAATGTATTTTATTATGCAAGCTAATAAATTCCAATCAATTGTCCCTAAGTATCCGATCTTTCCATAGAGTGTAGGATCTTTAGTGAATATTGTATATTTACTGGAGATTTATTTCTAAATACAATCGCTATTTCATGGAGGTTTTGTTTCACGAAGCCCCAATTCTCCGTTCTACGTTTCTACAACTACGAATAACAGCAACCTGCATCGTCAACTTTTTTCTGCACTAGCTTAACGAACACGCACAGAAGCAATCTAGGGAAAAATATTTTCTGAAAGTTAAGAACTGGTACGTCATAACAGCCGTTGAACTGTAACCGTTGCCATAAATGCCACCCTAATAAAGAACAAGCAATTTGACCCGATCCCCACCCCCTTCCAGTACTTTGCACTCTGGAACAAAGGTGGCAGGTCTGGACCCGAATCTTATGTGAGGTCAATGCCGTGTTCCACCGTCCAGGTCAGACTACCTGTATTGGACCAGTGAACACCCGAATGACGGAGCACAAAAATCGTCGATTTCGAAAAGCGAGACTTTGTTTCCATTGAAGCCGCGAAGGTAATTAATCTTGGCTTTGGGAGCGCCATGCGTGAGAAAAAGTGGCCGTGCAAAATACTGACAATTAGAGCTGTAAACATGGCGACCTCATTCATGTATAGGCTATAATCTGTGCACATTCATTGATCAAATGATGCGTGAAACGGCATTTCGAGCTGACCTCAATTTTGGTTCTTTGTGATTCCGTCAAATTAGTTGATTGAGCATCGGCATTCAGATTACTTGACTTGCTGCCTTCACCGATTTTTTTCAACCGATTTTGAGACATGGAAAGTTGGCTGAACAGAACATAAACGAAGGAACACAGATAGTGAAACACCACTCATCTCCAGGAATCGAATAAAACTTGTTGTCCGGTAAGTTTGATGACATTCATAAGCAGGCGAACAAAGTAGTGAAATTTAAAATGGCAACTCCCAATTCAATTTTTTTACTCACTCTGAAAGCAATCACTGCACATATTAAAATAAGTTGAGGATAAGAGTTCCATCATTAATGAAAATCGTGACTTCTTACAACACGCGAGAGTAGAGCGGGCAGACGCCTGCGTAAATTGTCTAATTCTGACTCGTTTAGTTCTCGGACTGTGAGCCTTCGTTTAATTCTTGGACTGTGAGCCTTCGTTTAATTCTTGGACTGTGAGCCTTCGTTTAGTTCTCGGACTGTAAGCCTTCGTTTAATTCTTGGACTGTGAGCCTTCGTTTAATTCTTGGACTGTGAGCCTTCGTTTAATTCTTGAGCTGTGATTCTTTGTTTAATTCTTGGACTGTGATTCTTTGTTTAATTCTTGGACTGTGAGCCTTCGTTTAATTCTTGGGCTGTGATTCTTTGTTTAATTCTTGGACTGGGAGTCTTTGTTTAATTCTTGGACTGGGAGTCTTTGTTTAATTTTTGGACTGCGAGTCTTTGTTTAATTCTTGGGCTGCGAGTCTTTGTTTAATTCTTTGATTGTTAGTCTTTGTTTCATTCTTTGATTGTGAGTCTTTGTTTCATTCTTTGATTGTGAGTCTTTGTTTCATTCTTTGATTGTGAGTCTTTGTTTAGTTCTTTGATTGTGAGTCTTTGTTTAATTCTTTGATTGTGAGTCTTTGTTTAATTCTTTGATTGTGAATCTTCGTTTGGTTATAGGACTTTAACTGCTGGCTTGGTTGTCTGACTCCGAGTCTTCGCTAAATTCTCAGACTTTGATTGCTCGTTTGATCTTGGAGGATTTATAAACGGGTTGAAAATACGCGAGTAATTCGAATTTTAAAATAAGTTTTTCTAATTACTATGGCGCAGTTTGTAGAAATTATCACGCTGTTTATTAGGGTTAAAATTTCTCGCACATTAGAAACAAATTTGAATAAAATTGTTGACAACTTTGGATTTTTTATATTAAGACATTGTTAACGCGTACTGATCGAGAAATATATTTGTGCTCTGTAGGCGGACAACTTAAAATCGATAAAATTTTCAGCTATAGCCATGCCACATTTCGCTTCGTATATAGGTCACTATCATCTTTAAAGAACAGTCTTTGCTAGTTTTAGAACAATGTTTCAACATAGCAATCGTTTGTGTCCGGAAATATACTATTATTATTTTAAGATTGTTTAATATCTATTCACAATTATTATCTGTCTCAACATCGCGTGAAAAATAAATGTGACAATACCTCCTTGGGAAAATCTCCGTGTATTATTCGACCCACTTGAACTTTTGGAAAAAGTTCGAAGCTAAAGTGCACACCACAGGGAACGATTTTCATAAAAAAGTATTCATTTATTGAGGTTAAAGATAAAAAATGACAACTGGAAAGCCGCTAGAAAAGTTGCTCCAGCTCTAGCATTTGTGGCTTGCAACAGCATCTGTCATAAAATGGCGTGAATCTCGTGTGGCGATACACTGTCTTGAAAATCCTTCTTTTCCAGACCCCTTCTGTGCACCAAAAGGGGAGTTTACATCTCATTATTTGATTCAAGATCAATTGAAGGTGAGCACAAACCTATTTCGCAGCCCGCCACACCTGTCCGTAATTTAGAATTAATTCTTTTGTCTCTTAAAATTTAGCAGCAGCTTTCACTGTAGCAGAGTGGTTAGTGGTCTGTGCGGGTTCTTTCTCCACGCAGCCCTCGAATTTTCTTTGCTTGTGACACAGGAACAAAGTAGGCTGACAAAACTGACACAGTTATACTATTACCTCAAACTTCCAGATCATCACACCTCCTTACGACCCTCTATGTCAAATCACAAAATAGACGGGAACATTCATTGGAAGCATAATCACTAGTCTTAAGATGTTGGTATTGAGAATTGAAGAAATCATTGTATACACGATATCATGTATACCTGACTGCAATAAAATTTTTTTTTTCTTTTTCCATTTCATTCCAGAACATTTTTGCGCTAATGCACTCGCAACAGCGCTGAGTCGTGTGATGTGGAGCGCCGCTGTTGCGCGAGGTTTGAGTAATGTTTGTTGTGTGATGCGCATCACGAAACCGAGATGTAAGCTTAAGCAGCGCTAAACAAAAAGCCTAGCAACTGAGCCTGCAGTCTAGACCATCGCAGGCTTTGCGGTGGTTCCGTTAATTATTATTGTTCTGAAAACTGCTCAGGTGGACCCAAGTAAGACGAGAAAAATATTCTTTAATTGTTTGAACAACCTCAGTTACCTAATCATTATTTACTTCATCGTAGAAAACACAAGAAAAAAAACAAGTTGCACAGATTAAAGGGGTCACAGGCTGGAATTTTTTTACGCACGAATGAAAGAAGCAAGCAATGTAAACCTAAGGGAGAGTTCGATCAGCAGCTGCAGCGTATGGTCACACCATCAGCTGCAAGCGTATGGTCACACCAGCAGCTGCAGCGTATGGTCACACCAGCTGCTGCAGCGTAGGGTCACACCAGCAGCTGCAGCGTAGGGTCACACCAGCAGCTGCAGCGTATGGTCACACCAGCAGCTGCAGGGTAGGGTCACACCAGCAGCTGCAGGGTAGGGTCACACCAGCAGCTGCAGTGTAGGGTCACACCAGCAGCTGCAGCGTAGGGTCACACCAGCAGCTGCAGCATAGGGTTGATATCTAGTTCTTCAACTAGATATCAATGCATAAATAAGTCAAAATAACACATTAATAACATGGTAACATAAATATGTACATGCAATGTTCAGTTATCGGCCAACATATATGTTATAGACAAAAGAAGCACAAAACAATGAATTGATGAGTAACATAGGCAAAATTGATCAACTTATAAATTCATAGTGTTAGCTATCACTTACATATTACGCAACATTTATATACTCAATCCAGAGCTACGTTTCAGAATATTGCGGTCTTATGGACCGACTTTTATTCTATGAATTTCATTAAATTTGTTCATCATTTAATCGTACTTTTATTTCTAGAACTAAACATCCTCTCCAGCTCCTGGCTAGTAGGACGTACAGCAGGTCCGAGATCTGGAAGTCAAGTACGTTTATTATTTAAAATAATATTAATTGGATTGATAGAGACCATGGTTAGTCAGGTGTAAAACTTCTCTAATACAAGAAAATAATCCGTTACACGTCTCCAATCCTTGGTACTTCATTATTAGTTTTTCATCGCTTTATTATTTACGATGAAATTTTTAAATCATTTAATAGTATTTCTTGGTATTTTGCATTAGTTTATATTTTAGAATCCTGTACCACTTAGTTCCGTGGAATCCGTACTCTGTCTTCTTGGATACTTCAGATTGTTACCGTACAAACTATCAGTTCTTCATTCAAAAGACTGGCGGCCAGCCTCGCCTCACTGATTCCTACGAATAAAACAATGGAGATGTCGATACTACAGCACAATGAGCATTGGGTGATCACGGAAAACACGAAGGAATTTAGAGGCATTGTCGAACAACAAGATTAGCTCAAATTACAAAGTATCTGCGTAACGAGTTGATGAGCTTCAGCCTCGCTTCCCGGCGCTATTTTAATTTTCGAAATTTTCTTGTACATTAAAACACAATAAAAGAATGTGAAAGTGTGGTATCAGAATGAGGGGTAAGTAGAAACTTTGAGTGTGTATGTAATAGAAGTAATCGAGGGAAAAAGTGTGAGCCACTGCCTTTGTTGATTTCAATAATTTAAAATGGTTTATGATAATCGAGGGAGAAAAGCATATGGATTTCAGATAGAAGAATGAAGACCTATAATTACTTCATGAACAACATAGCATCAGCTCAAATAATTCATTCTCTATAGCAATGCCTGGAACTAGCAGATAATAAAACACGGTCTACAAATTGATACTTCCCAAATAGAACGCGAGGCGCTCTAGCAATATAATATCTCATTGATTTGTAAATTATTTATTGTGATTAGATTAATAGCATTTATGTGCCGTAATTTAGTCATTCAGGACATAAAACTACTCCTACTCGATGACTTCGTCCATGAGTAGACTTTGGATTTTTAGATTTTTTCCTACGTTGTGAAAACTTATTTGATGGACTTTTGGTGACTAGTAATATAAGTATTACGTTATTTGGATGCACTTTCTGTAATGCTCTCTTTTCCTACTACCCCTCTAGTCCTTATAATCATATATAATACTTTGGTCAAAAACTGAAAGGAGCAGATATAAATCAATATTAGCATTTCAAGAAGCAGTTGTTCGATTGAATTTTAATTTGTGTCACCACTCCACTTCATGCATGCTATCTGAACTAAAGTTTAGGAAAAATTTACAATTGTACTCTGTGTTAGAAGTACACGTTTAACGAACACGTAAACTTAGAGAAATTGAAAAGTTATTGCATAGCTGTTCTACTACTACTAAAAATGTTATCAGATAAATAATTTGATGGGGATGCAGATTTGCGGCATTAAGTGTACGGAACTATGTATAAATACATATGGAAAATATGTGTACATGAAGTAAGTCGTAAAGAAGCTCGATCAAGCGTACGGGCGTATGACATTACTTAGACTGATACCTTCCCGGCGCGAAGGTATCACCTCACCTTACCTTGGTGAGGGAAAGAAAGTTTGGTGATCTGTCGAACTTCAAACGCAAATTCTGTATTCCTGACATGTGGCAATGGTCGAACGAACAGTGCTTTTCTACAGCGTATAATTTTATAAAACGGTGCAAAAGTATCTGTTGAATCACATTACAAACAGACAACAGCAGCGGATGGACCGCCAGAAGACCTCCGCCAATGTTTGATCTTCTTTATTGGGATGTCATCTTGGTTTGCAGCAAGCTTCCTTAGAATTTTTATTTTTTATACAAGAAATGGTAGAATTTTAGGGCAGACACTCTGCATGGAAATTAAAAATTAAAACAATGAAAATTACTTTGTTTATTATTGGAAGTGAAGACATTGTATAGTTAGAATAATGTGACTATGATCGTCTGAAATTAGTAAATTCTGAACATTACATGACGAATTTCAATTTCCTCGAGTTTCTAAATTGACGAAAAGAACAAAAATGCGAGCACAGCATGCGACTTATGCGATCTTCTCTAAGAGTTTCTTCACACTCAACAGAAGCTGAAGACTATTCAGTACTGTGGGGATGCTGGGGCGTCAGGAAACGTTTGTTATAGACTTCTTGCGTCCATGTGCGCTCATATATGTAGATATCTATGACCATAAGTTCGGGAGATAGGAGTGGTGTGTAGTGGGCTCAGTAGTGGTGTAACTTGAAATGGTTGTGATGGTGCTTTCGTCGTGCGGGGTAAACCTGCGGTAGTTTAATGAAGAGACTTCTTCACTTACGTATTTCAATTCTACTGTTTCAACCGCGGGCGTCTCTTCATATTTTTAAGCAAGAATATTGTGCTAATATAAAATCAACTGGTAATTAATGGACAAGAAACGTACTAGGAACTGAAATGATCATCGTGAGCAGAAATAAGATGTAAATTTTTACTGATGGAGTAGTCTTACCGCACTTATAAAAACCTTGACGAAATACTAATCGTACTGGAACATAGGCTAACGCTTACTGAAATCTCTCTGCCCTGTCTCGCTAGTAATGAGCGTGGAGTAGCCTGTACCTGAAAGTAGGACTATATTGTTGCCGTCAACGCTGTACCCTTGTCTGAAGATACAGACTCACCAATGTGGTTCTAATCGTGCGTCTCTTGGCTTGTAATTATTAACCGTAATCTTCATGCAGTTCCTCTCCTACTGACTTGATGAACGAATAGTGTCATGAGAATTTGTCCTCGTTATGACTGCTGGTGAACTACTGGAACGTAACTTATAGATATGTTCAGCTCGGGCTGGGGAATATCTGAAAATTCACCTCATACCTTCAGTACAAACCTGACAACCAAAGTTCCGTTCAGACTAGTCAACCTCATGAACAGTCTGGGAACCAAGCCAACAGTTGTCAAATTCCTACCTTGATATTCATAAATTTCGTGGATCGAACTTGAACGAAATAAGACGTGGGTGTTGAGTTTTGAAAGGGGTTTAACCCGTTCCCTCAGATTGCCTGATTGGTGTAAAACTTTACTTTGTACGCATAGTCACTAGAAGGATCTGAAAAAATTACAGAACCTAACGTAAGTGGTACACGTACGTACCACTTCAGAGTCAACGTGTTAATCTATACTGTTAACACTAGTTCTGCGTGGGTTGTGTAGTGACCAAATTTGTAAGACTCTCCGAATTTGATGCAGCGCATGTGTTCTTGGAACTTGACTAGAACTTATTTTCAATTAATCGTAGTGCTTTTGAACGGGAATAATTTCACATTCCTCCCACAGGTTTCGCTCAGAGTTAAAAGTTCAACCAAATTTGACAATTTTCACCATGTCTGTAAGTCCTAAAAGTAGTAGATGCATAAAATTGCAAATTATGTAACATGACTGTTATAAACGATCGTCTAAATGAGTTTTTCAGAATTTCTAAATCATTGAAAATAAACGCTAGCTTAGCGTAGGAAAACTGAAATCGGCCAAATGATAAACCCTTCAATAAAACTCGTATTTTGCAGCCGCCTCAAGACTCCAGCCGTAAGTGCTCAAAATGCTTGAAGGAGATGAGGGAGGGAGAGAAAGGAAGCCTCTGTGAAGCCTGCACTGGCCAGGGCAGTCCGGCGTTGTGAGTAGTCTGTGAATTCAATGATGAAAAGTATTTCCCTGAACTTTCTACTTCGATTGAAAGCGTAATTACGAATTAAGAAATTCTAAAGTGTAATTATGAATCGTCTCGTTCAAACGGCTAACTAAAGTTAAGCTATGGTCTGTATTTTACCAGAGCTCTGGTCGAATTCAGGCCATACCTATAATTTACCCCTAACCTCTTCGATCAGTCGGTCGACTCCGTAAAACTGGAATCATGACCTAAAACGTTCTCCACTGACATTAAACACAAATTCATGTCTGAAGTAAAGTTTTCTCCAGCAATTTATAAAGAGCTAGGCTTCTAGAAAGTAGATAAAACTCTATCTTGCTGTAAAGGAGGAATTTCTTCCACAGCTCCCAGCTACATTGAAGCAACTTTTTCTACGTCCTAGCTCTCCTTTCAGAGCTAGCCTTCGCAAGTCCCACAGGACATGATTGAGGTAGACCTGGAAGAGCTGGGTTGATGATCCAGGACAGAATTACCCACGGGAACTGGGAAAAGCAATGCACCGAAAATCCACTTTGAGTAACAAACTCATGACAACCTGGATAATCCATAAAAAATTAATCTGTACTAAACTACCAAGACTACTTCTATGCGTTAAATTTAGCTTGAAATTTGAGTTTGTCTGCATCTTACTTCAACAATCGGCTTTTCTCAAACTAGTGCAAAGGAACGAGCTCAAATGAGTGCTCATAATTTGCAGCTCACAAAAATCGGTTTAGCAGTTAGTTTAGATCTCGATTTTTATGGTTACTAATGGGAAAACGTGTGTATTGTAAATTTAAACTTCTATTCACTTGGAATTGTTAATACGGCGAAAAACTAAGGTGGTGATAACCTCTGCCTGTGGAGAGAAAATTCCGAATAGCAGTGATGCAAGCTCTCAAAATCATACTTCAATGCATCGCTAACGCACCCTGAATGTCATATTAAATTGTCATATTGAGCAAGCTGCACTGACGGCAACCGTGCGACAGACTTTTAGGAGAGCTTCATTCTAAGCTACCGAAAATATAGTACATGTACTCCATAAATTTTCCTAGAGTTCAATGCAACATTGCAAAAAAGTGCTTACGTGTACTTGGGGAAATGTTTTTCCATACAAAATAGCTTCAGGATGACTGTCATGGTAAGGCCCTCTAACAAATTCAAAGGAAAGCGATTTGACCTTCCCGGTCAGCACGTCTGACTGGCTACTACACTGAAGGGTCCAAAAGGTGCAGTCGTGCCCCTTCGTGGTCAAATTTTGATTTAGCGAAAACTTGACCCAAACTGAAGTTTACGAACGCGAAACGCTGACTGTAAAACCTGTAGAGGCACGAGTTCTGTGGGCGTAAACATGGTAAATGCTGGCACTATAAGTAAGCTCTGAAATGGTGGTCTTGTACGGATTCGTTTGGCATTTGACGAAGCCACTATTTTGGCTTTAAAACAATCGTAATTTTAGAGTTCAATCTTGTACGTAGACTATTGACACAGTGCAAGGCACGTAGAGAAACCTGTCAAATTTTCGGCCTCTAGGCTGTGATTTTCGACAATTCTTAAGGGTCGTGTGCTGTAACCTAAAACCGCTGGTATTCTAATATTAAAGGAATCTATCAGAATTCGAATTGCTTTTGCCTCTGTCTCATATTGTATTAATCGGTACGAGACTTTGTCTGCATCGGAATTAGCAGACAGAGGAAGGTTCTTAACGTTTCAACTTGCAGTAGGCCAGGTATTATCTGACAGATTGTCGTAATGAATTGGTCATTTAAAAATATCTTTTTCAGAAAGGCCAGCCAAATGGAAAACCAAACGATTCTCGCATTGCTATTTAATGAAGAATAGTCGTGGACATGACGGCGTGTGAAAGTACTGAGGCCTTGCTTACACTAAATAAAAGGCTTATTTTCAGGAAATTTGATTTTTAATCTGCCTAGTTGAATCTTCGGAAATAATTTTAATCTTTACAGAGCGTGCATTTAGCCAACTGAGCGTTCGTAGATATAAACTTCATTAGTCCCTGATTTTGGTCCGTCTTGGAAATAACTGAGTAAAATGTAGAAGACTTTCTTCAAATTCAGATCACCCATATCGGCAAACTCCATTAAAGTGCACGATCGAAAATATTTGAAGTAAAGTTTTAGATTAGAGTACTCCGGCTCTTGCGACGTTAGAATACTGTTATTATGTTCACTCGAATCATTTTACGGCATGTAGTCATTGATTACCAAATCTTGAACGTTCTTCCTCCCAGGGTTGGAACCTCCGTAGAAGGGCTCTCGGACCTGAGCCTACAGGTCACTGAAGGAAGTACTGCTTCCTCAAAGCAGTTTCTCGATCCCACTTCGCTGAAGTCTCCGGAGTCGCGGCCAGCGAGCGGGTTGTCCATGCAATGCAACCCCGCAGAGATGGCATCAATCCAATTGAACACCATTGGGAAGACCTTGGAAGAAAATTCACGACTCGAAAGCATTCCTTCACAGTAAAACTCCTTTAACACGTAGACTCCGAAGTGGTACGTATGTGTACCACTTGGGTTAGGTTCTGTAATTTTTTCTAATCTTTCTAGTGACTATGGGTACAAAGTGAAGTTTTACACCAATCAGGCAATCAGAGGCGACGTGTTAACGTTTCCTGCGATTACCTAGCCAGTGCAAATCTTTACTTTGTACACATAATCATTAAAGATTTGGGAAAAAATTGCAGAACCTAACCCAAGTGACCCACCGGTGGGTCCCATTGCAGGAAACGCGTTAAGTTCACCAATCGGAGTTAGGAAATACATTTCTAGCCCCAATTTAGAAAATCTTGGTTCCGTGCCCCAAAGATATAATGCGGTTATTAAAGCGAAGGGATTTGCAACTTTACTCGAAGGGAAAGACAGCGCAGATGCAGAATCTATACCAGCTTTCATTTTAGTTTTTCCTAATATTGAATTTCTTCTACGACCATGACCAAAGAAACGAATCAATTGGGGTTTTCGAATGGTTCTGCATACAAGTTATTACACTGAATTCCAAAAAGTAATCTCTTACTCACCGACTTCCCTATTTTTCCTGGCGATACCTCTTAATGTCTGAGGATCCATCTTGGGTAAAGCATGCTTGGGCTGCTGCAGTTTATGCTTGCCGATAGAGGCATCCAAGCCTCCATTTGCCTCTTCACCTCTGCTGATAGTCTGCGCTTCCATCCTTGCGCGACAAACTTCTTTTCCTTTCAGATGTGTTCAACGAATCTCGGCCCAAGCTTGAGTCGGTGTCATCGTACGAGGGATTGGCAGTCGACTCGTTACGCTGCACCACTTCAGCCAACGTACAGATCTTCCTCGCGGTTGTCATGCCAGACGTCACTTCTTGGGTACGTGGTAATCTCTCGTGAATTTTTCCCATCATATGCCGAGAGATCTACCAGCAACGCGAGAACTCGACTGGACACAGCCATCTGAATGTTCTCCCGGATGGTTTGCAGTTCTCGCTGGTAGTTAGGGCTTTTTGCGCAGTGTTCTTGTGATTCAATACGCAGTTGAGCTACGGAGCGAGCCTGGTTTCTGCTGTTACAAATTATGCTACTATTTTCACGCTTCATTTTAAAGTATCTTGACTTCATAAACGGCATCAGATTTTCTGTGCTGTTACGCCGCTTTGACTCCTGCAACTGCCTGTAGAACTTCAACTTCTAAAGGATTATTGTTTGTGGTACTCTCCCTGCTCTTCTCGTCTGACTCCAAATTCTCATTGGCCACCTCGGACACCATAATTGTGAAAATCTCTAAAAATCCCAGTTAATGATAAGTGTAGTCTCTAACACAGTAAACCGTGGTAAAGGAAACAGTGAAAAACACTAAAGTGCTCTTGAAACTCTGTCTTGGAAACTTTTTAAGGTTTTGCTACAGATCTGTAAAGTAGCAAAAGCGGACTTAGAAATGTTCCTGTTCTTAGCCTGTCGAAAACTGAACTATATGCCCGTTACTATGTTGCTTTCTTAACCACAAATAAATGTAAGTTTATGTATAGTTTTACTTCCATAGAAACCGAATTATGACTTCACTGGCAAGAATTAAATTCGAAAAATATGCGGGTGTGCAACGTAGCGTTTATTTGAGACGGCTAGTTTTCAAAATGTTGCCTTCACAATCCGCCTTTAGTTCTTTTAGTTCTTGTATTACTACACTTTACTTCTGAGAAATCACAACATGCTCCGCTGATAAAATCTCAGGTAAACGGCTACTGAGCAGGTGACTCATTGTGAAATCGAAGTCTGTTGATTCGTTAGGCATATGTAAAGATGAATAATCTAAAACCGACGTCCGGAATGCTTGGAGATGGCTACGCCTGCGCATGATGGCTTGCATTTGTCTACAATCGCAGAATCAGAGATTACCAAAGCATTGCTTGCACACGTTGGCAGTTGATTGTTCAGAGACGCCAGTGGCTTTTGAAACGTGAAGCACGAGAGCATAAAACTCGTGCCCACGCTCTTGCGGAGCTATCTTGGAAACGGATCTTTGGAATAAAAGACGAATGCCTGCGGCTAAATTTTAAGCGGAGTAGTCCGTCGAATAAAGATTCCTTTATGCTTTCAGTACGGTAACCACTTTGTAGATATTCTGCAGTCTCGGGCCGATTCACTTTCGAGAACTAAGCGTTTCGGTAACACGCCTATGGAGTGATTCGGGAAGTTGCTCGGCGTGGTGACTGTAACTGGACTTGGCTGATAAAGCAATTTTGGGAAAGATTTGTAACGCTTCCATTGCAATGCGAGCCATAGGTTCAATGGGAGAGGACAGTGCTGGGTGTCCAATCTCGGGACGATCGAGGTATCGGAACAGTTTTCGTATTGTCTAAACCGACAGCCCTACTGCATGAAGCGGTCTTACGCAAGCATAGAGGTGGAAGATTTTTTCTTGAACGTGTGATGAACATTAATTTTCCTTATTGTGCAATATAATTAATTGCATGAACGGACAATGTTAAAACTTGATGCAGTTTCTTATATTGGGATTACCACAGAGCACGTCAGAAATAAAATGTAGCTCGTGCCATATACATCAACGCGTGGTAGAGCTCACACGCGCATGAAATTCGGGCTGAAGAACTATCCAGATGTTAGCGATGGATGCGATCGAGCTCAAATGTTTGTATGCACCTTTTCCTAACGTCCATGATCTAAGAAGCTTGAAGTTGAATTGTTTCATACGATTTTAACACGTTGACTCCGATTTCCTGACTGGTGTAAAACTTCACTTTGTACGCATAGTCACTAGAAAGATCAGAAAAAAATTGCAGAACCTAACCCAAGTGGTACACATACGTACCACTTCGGAGTCGACGTGTAAAAGGAACTTGAATAGTTGTTTCGCAATGTAATAAGATTTCAAGGAAGGTGGATTTTTTGACGAAAGAGTAAGCATCATCTTGCATGTACATTCCAAAGCAAAACAATTGAATCGAACTATAATGTACAATAACGGGCCGTCTTGGAGAATAAACTAGAATTTATAAAATGAAAAATCAATGACAGGCTTTTGGGATAAATTTCACAAATTTCTCATCGTACTCATCTAATTCAATGATGTAAAAAACGGAAATGAACCCAATAATATTTTACGAAGGAAATAAAATCCAATGATTGATATGTAGCAACACGTTCTAAAACCGGATAAATGAGTTTCTTTCGAGTGAATCTGTTAATTCTGCGAAGTTTTGTACAACTTCAGTGATATTTTTCTCGAACTTTTTTAGGTTTCGTTGAATGAAATTCTTGTCTCACTTAATTTTTATTTAATCTTAATTATTCTGAGCACAATGTCGCCATTACAATGAAATTAACGCGCATGAATGGTGCTTGAATGCTAGACCGCTGCAAATTCCGCGTTCACAAGCGCTTCTTGCTTTTAGTTCAACTTTTAGTTTTTAGCTCAACCGGCGGAGAACCAAGCCATTCCAAAAAAATATGAAGAGGCTTCCAGGTTGAGCGAAACTGAAAGTAGATAAAAAAAATTCTCGAGCTGACAGGTGCGTTAATAGACGTGTGCAGAAGAACAGCGACAGGTCCGTGTGATTTCTCTAGTTTTTTTGTTCATTACGAAATTCTATCTTCTGGTGCGACCCATCTACATCACCAACCCGAAAATTTTTGTTCCAGAAAAACGTGTCTTGATAAATTGATCATGGTGTATCTGCTGGTTGAGAGTCATAAGCAAAATTACAGGATTGAGATGTACAAGATGCATTGCTCCATCATAAGAGCTGTAGTGTACGTCCTCGTCTTTTCCTTTTGAAAGCAAATATATCTTTCTACTAGTAAAAATCGGAACTGGTTTTTGTCCAAGTTTGCTGTGGGCTTAGTCATGAGGTTGTCTTTCCCTTTCGCCCATAAATGTTTTTCGGTGGAGGCCTGCGTACCGTGCAAATTTTGAGGTCTTGTATTAAATTTTAGAACGAGAATTATTTTAAACCTGGCTGGTTTTGTATACTTCGATTAAGGCATAACATTTCTAATTATACACTAATTTTCAGGCCAATTAAGAGAAACCCAGGAAAAAATAAAATTCATAAATTTCTATCTATAGGGAATACATAATGAAAATGGTAATTGCTGCGCAGGAAAAAGGGGTTACGAAAATATTCATTGTTCTGCAGGAATATAGAAACCGTGATTGGAATTGTATTGGGGAAAGATGAACTTTGTTTACATAGGACAGAATTCACTTCGGATGTCCCTGGAATGCCTAGCGAGGGAAGAATAGAGGCACGACTGAGGGAAGAGAGGGCAGCTCGCATTCTGTATTTCAGATTTTAACTTCGAAAGTCAAACTTCAAATTTCTATACATAAATGCGATGGAAAAGCAAAAGCGACTATTGAGAATGGTTTGCTACTTCGGGTGGGCTTTCTGAACCATAATAATAATAATAATAATAATGATAATAGCGCGATTCTTCAAGTTTAATTTATAATTACATTATGGGAGCACAGATCACACGTTGAGTATACGATGGCCCACACTGAGTACGCGACATGTTTACTCACGTACACAGCATGCGATCTGAGAAGCAAGATTTTGCTGAAAAATAAGCAGGAGCGTTTCAAGAGTGGCGGACGCCGGAGCAGGTGAAAGTGGTATGACTTTTTCTGTGGCAGCGGAGCATGGAGGCTCGGAGAATGAGAGGCAAGTGAATTAGAAATGATCAATTGTCTGGAGGCCGTGCTGACGTGGTTGCTGAAGAAGATGGGAGATTTCACAGCAGTGAGGTAAATAAAGGCTGGGTATTCTCCTCATGCTCGTATGAACAGGGTGCGGCAACACAACTTCCTTTTTTTTTCAAGGAACTTCTTTGAAAAATGGAAGTTATATTGCCGCACCCTGTACATGTTTTCAGTCAGGCTTGTACTGATGACTTGCCTCGTCAAAGTTGATACATGTGTATGAGCCTCCATGTTTGACACTTGTATTCCACCAGACAATGTAGTCCGCTTGTTGAAACATCCATTCAATTAAAAAATAAAATTACAAATAAGACAGCATAAACGTCTCGTGAAGAAATGCTGCTCCATTGTGTCGGTATTTCAGTGCTGAAATGCTGAAACTGAAGTACCGCAATAAACACGCTAGATTCAACTCTAGTTGTGACTAACACAGGGTGAAAAGCTGGGAAGTGTACCTGAACTCTAGCGCTTTGTTAGCTTCCTAGCAGGAGCCTCCAGGTCGTGCTTTCCAGTTGAGGCTTGCTAACTTACACCTCGCAGTCGAGGCCTACCAGTCTGTGCCTCCCAGTTGAAACCTCCGAGATTATGCCTCCCAGTCTGGGCCTTCCAGTTTAGGTTTATCAGTCTGGGCCTCCTAGTCGAGGCCTCCCAGTCTGGGCCTGCCAGTTTGGGCTTCCCAGAGGAAACTTCAAGTCAACTGCACTGGATTCTCCGTCCGAGACTCGGCGTTCCATCCCCGTCAAGCTGGTCTGTGCAGCGTGCAGTCCTGTAGTGCACGTGTGCAGCGTGCAGTCCAGTAGTGCACGTGTGCAGCGTGCAGTCCTGTAGTGCACGTGTGCAGCATGGAGTCTGCACGTGCAGCCTTCACGTGTAACGCGTGCAGTGCGTACGCGCAGCTCTCACGTGTAACATGTAAACGGATGGTTAAAAATTGAACACTTGAACATGGTAGTAATTACTCATGCTTCGTGTTATATTTTCTTCCATTAAAATTGAAATCATTTCTGTACATGAAGAAGAAAGAGTAGAATGCATACACTGCAGCAAATCGAGTAACCCACTTTTAAATCGGTAAATTAATGCATATGAATAAGAGAGAAGAACCTGTAAAAAACATTGAATAAGAATACTCTTTTAATTATTATGAGGGAAAGGACGAATGTAAAAGAATAAGAGTGAATAAGTATGTATTGGAAAAAATTGTTTATAAGTGCAGAAGTATATCTGCGTATACATTTGTGCGGTTTTTTCAAACAGAACAAGTATACCTGACCTTAGACGGAAACATTTTGCGCATGAATATTTTCAGCTTGCTGTTCGTTCATTTTCACGGATAAAGATACCAAGCCTGGATTATTATAATTATTATATTATCAGATTATATTAAAATAATAACCAGCGCATTAAAATAATTACCAGATTGTATTATAATAACACTGGTTTAACAACCGCAGGGCCAAGCATGATGCAAACGTCGCTTTACTAGCTTCTGTTTGTTTAGTTTTACAGTCTTGTGGTGCAGCCTCTACTGTACAGTACATGTACATTTTCTTATTTCGTACTTCAGCTTTTATTATACAGTACATGTAAAATTTTATGACGTATCCAGAGTACAGCTCCACCTCCTGGATTTTTTCCTATGTTATTTCTTTTAGTTTACAGTAATGTTCAGAGGTGCTCAGTAATATCCAGAGAAGTGAAGTAATGTCCAATAGTGTCTAGTATTGCCCAGAGGTATTCAGTAATTTCTAATATCTGGTGATCAGTTGTTAGGCTCCAAAAATGCAGTTCATCCGTGTAATGCAAAAAGTTCCCTGTTCGAATGGCCGATAATTCCATACTATGCCTGTATTAGCGCACATACATCAATGTACACACACATGTGCACACACACATGTGTGCATATTCCTGGACTAAAGTGCAAAGTTGGAGTAAAAGTCTCGTTCTTGACGTCCACTTTTTGCTGGCAAGTTATTTCTTATGCTCTCACTAAGACAGAGTTGCTTGAAAGTGACAAGACCGCATCAGCGATCCTACGCTTCCTTCTACGTTGCTGTCATCAATTCCAAGTCTCGAGTCTCTCTGACGAATGACACGTGCTTCTGTGGTGTGCGTTGTGTACTGTGCGGTGAAATGTTCTGAAATATTTCTAGATTTAGTAAAAGTGAAATAGAGTTGAGAACGAAAATGGGCTTTCGTTTTCGACATGTGCACAGCTTATACTATTATTTTGTTTCATTTGGTTCTCAGTTTCCAAAAAGAATTGGATGCTTTTCGAAAAACAGTTTTCGTTCTGTACCATCAGGTCATTCCATAAGTTCTCTCCGAATTTTCATTCATGAGGCACCCACTTTCCAAGTTTAGGAACTTTTCCAAGTTTTTGAAGATGATGATGAACAGTTGTATGGTTTGAACTGAGAACCACTGCTAATTCTTCAGCTGATAAAGCAGGATTTTCTTCAAAGGCTGCTTCGAGAAGCTTTTCATCAAACTCAACTGGACGTCATCTTCAATGGTGAAATCTCCAACTCTGAATTTCGCAAACCATCTTCTGCAAGATCTTTTATTCACACATTCCTCTCCATAAACTGATTGATTGTTTCTAGCTGCTTTGGCTGCTGAATTTCCTTTCTTGAACTCATAAAGCATTATGTGCCTCAAATGATCATTGTGTACTTCCATGTCAGCAGGAGTTTAATCAAACAAAATTTAATTATATTGTTCTCTGGAATAAAATTTGATCAGTTTAAATGCATCTGAACATAAAAAGAATATTCAGCTCCATTAGACATTATGATATATTCTTTAAATTTCGTTCAATTTAAAAAAGGTAAAATTCGGACACAACTTATGGGATGACCTGATATATTTCGCTTATTTTAAAGAAATAAACATACCAGGTCATTTTGCCTCACTCTGTAAGTGATTGATGCTACATTTACATTCATGTTCAAACAAAGCCTTCACTTTGACGTGAAAAAGAAAGAAACTCCTGGTTAATTTGGTGGCAAGTAAATATAATTTATTTTTCAAATTTGGCTGAATGTTTTTTTCCAGAACTTGGAGAACATTGGCCAGAATATCCTATTCCACAGAGCTGTTATTGGAGCTTATCCTGATCGTGCTGCTATAATTTCAGTCTTTTTTGTAATTACTTTAAGCAATCATTCAGAGTTGAACGAAAGAAATATCCAATTTCATGATCGATGTTTAACTCTTGCCACCGTTCTATTTTCAGCACGCGTAGTCAACTTTACTCGCTGTAAATCGACGGTAGATAACCACGGTAGAAGATATGAGATACTCAGAGATGCCACCAGGAAGTAAAGGGTTAAAATGAAAAAATGACGACTGAAGATATTTCACCATTAACATCACTTTCATTGTTTTTTAGAACCTCATCCCGTCTGTGAACAAGCTTATAAATGCCTTGCTTGCAAATTTTATTGTTTGGATACAAAATATGATTTAAAATGGAATTTTATATCATTAACAATATGCAGTAATTTGAAAACTGCATCTCAAAATATGATCTTAGAAAGTTTGACAATAATTTCCTTCCTAGTTGGATTTTTAAATACTCGGAAAATTCAGCATCGGTTAAGTAAGATTCTACTGTCACCAAAACATTAGGGCAAAATTTAATCTATTTTACAAAATTTATTCGGACTTCAACTAGCCATCAGAGCCTGGGAAATGATCAAGAATTGCATGCATTTATTTTAAAACGATGACCTTGCTCTTCACTTTCAACGTGGGAAATTCCTCACGAATTCCTCGAAAGTCCCAAGTTTTTGTGTGTACTTATTCAGCTTTCGCATGGAGTTGGCCTAAAACACATTAAGTCTTAGAGCAAATATGATAGCCTAAGGCATGAGGTTAATTTTAAGGGCTCGTAAGTTAGTCCGAGGCCCATTAACTATAAAGGTTCGTATTGTACAGGTAGCCTACGACGCACCAGTCCTAATGTCAAGTAAAGTAGCTTACGGCACATTAACCCTATAGGTAAGAAATATATTGATAAATATATTGATACATATTTCAATGATGTATATTCTGAATTTTCCTCTCTCCTCTTGCTTCTTTCTTTTCCTGCCACATCGCAGGGAGGAGAAAATTGAGTGCTGCGTGAAGACTTGATCCAGGGATTTGGGCATCACAAGCTGAAGTCGCGCACCACTCAACCACTGTGACGGTTACTAGAAATAAAGTTCATTTATCATCAATAATCTTGTCGAGAGAGATTATGACTAGTACAAGATAAAAGAAGATAAATACTATGAGAATACGCAGATACCCTATAATTTTTCTAAAACATCATGAAGTACCAGATTATTCAAGTTTGTAATGAAGTATTTCAATATATCAGTGAAGTTTAATAGTTCGGATGAAGAGGCTTCTCATTTCTCTTGTTCATGAAGTTCATCGGATGACTGCATAATAGCGTCCAAACTGAAGACATCATACGATTTAAGCGACGTTTTTACTAAGGAGCATTTTTTCGTGGACTTAAACAGCATTGAGCCCCAATAAGAGTCTCGTCTCAGTAATCATACTTTGTCCAGTTAAGAATCAAGGTACATATTGATGAAAACATGTATGTAAATATTTCCTCACACATTGTTGCAATGCAAGCACTCATTAATTTCAATCTGTTTTCAAAACAGAGAGTTCCGGCACGACAGCAGCAACAGGGTAGTTTTCATTGCTGTCTTTTCAGCTTCAAAAATTTAACAGAAATGAATTTTAAATGACAATCGTGGAGGATCCAGTTTTGAGGCCTTGAAACGCTGTTCTGGAACAGCATTCTAAACTCAATGCTAAAACTTAAAAGGATTTATTGCATGCGAAAATTCCTCACTTTTAAGCTCTTAATTTTACTTGGTCTTTAAATACAGACCTGGAATGCTCCACAGCGTGACGGAAATGCAGACACGAGGTGGAGCTGTCAATGCCAGGAGTTACGATAGAAAATTCAGAATGGTAATTGAGCACTAATAAAGCAGATGCAAACATGCCATTTCATGATACGGACATTAATTTTAAATGCAAAAATACGGATTCACACTTGGGATATTATGACATGGATTTGTATAATACACGGGTTGTGACAACACGAACACATTAGGCATGCAAAACATACTGATTTATATTCAGGCTGATTTAGAATATCAATTGTAAATGTGCAAAAACGCACATTTACACTTGATATTCAGTCGTACGGATTCGAATTTTAGATGCGTAGACATTCGTGCTGATTTTGTAGCCGCGATACACGGATTAGCATTTAATATTTGTTATCACGGATACAAATCTGAAACCAAATTAAAGCTGATTCAGATTTGCAATGCAACGGCTTGCATTCACATTAGTCTACTTTCCACGAATGACATCTTTTATCTTTGTTTCTTTGTTCCTGCAACTCTTTCCTGATAAGGTGAAGTTCATACAGTATGTATAAGGTGTTCGATAATTGTAATTAACGTTACAACTTTTAGAGCCTATGTGTGTTAGACTATTCAATATACCTTACGTCAGTGTCAATAACAAGCTGCAAACGAATAAACGCAAATTCCTTCATGAGTTTTCACTTCACAGCCTCCAAATTTTGGTGATGCATCGCAGAAATCTCATTCTCTGTGACTGACCAGATGTCGTATGTAAGAAAAATTAGGTATGACAATTGTAGCCATTCCTCTTTTGAAATGAAATGGGTGACATTCAATGCCAGCCACTTCTATGTTTTCTTAACTTCGTGTAGAAACTTGTACTTCTGTGCACATGCTGAGGTGCCTGACAGCAGAGCAAGGTAATGTTTTTTCAACTAAAATATTTCGCCTCGAAAACCCAAGAAATAAAAATTTCGCCTGAAGAACTTATTCTATGATTGTCTCCATTAGTCCTTGTTCTATGATTTATTCTGGAGCATTGCACCCCTTTTACCCATTTTGATACAGCAGCAAGCATTACATATGTCCCTAATTGGACGATCGTTCTAATTTTACCATACCTTCATTGGGGCGAACGTATACGGACTACCAACTAAGTGCATAGAGTAATAAATTGCATTACTACATATTTCATAATTGTACTTGCATTATGGTAGTGTATTACCGTGTACAAGATTTTTTCTAAAATGCTCATAGAGATGTATCTTATCCAACGATCAAATGTAGTTAGCGACTGGAATAACAGTCTATCTAAATCAGTGGTTTACAGATTACTCGAAAATTGGTCACTTTGAGCCAAGCCTATTCTGAGAACGGCCATGAAGTAGGCGTCCATTACAATGGGGCACTGTCCAGCTGTTAACTGCTCTCACCCTAGTGAAAGTTTCTGCCTATCTGGTAACCTGTTCTGCATAACTGACCCTTCGTTACTTGATCTCTGTTGTATAACAGGGTCATGATTCACTGCATCACCCCTCATGACTCACTGCTTCACCCCTCATGACTAACAACATCACCCTTTATGACTCCTGCATCACCCGTCATGACTCACAGCATCACCCTTTATGACTCACTGCATCATCCTCAGCAGACCTGCACAACTGTTTCATATCCTCATGGTCATCCATGCAAAGGAACATCCCCATAATCCAACTAGTGTTTAGTAATCGCTTTACATCTAGTTTTTCATAATTACTGCTGCTGGAACAAGTAGACAACCAGACCAAATTAACTCACACAACCGACGAAGTGATGTATCCTATTTACTAATGTGATCCAAATGATGACTGTCATTTCCTGTGTTTCGTTCATTACTTGTTTCGTCAAGAGCTTCTTGTGCACTAAAAATATTTTGTTTTGTGTAGGTGAGAGTGGCTTAATGGTGGAAATCCAGCCTGAAGTAGGACGTCAGACAAGTAGGGCTGGCAAGCAGGATGTTTGTCAAGTAAGACGTGTCTCAAGTAGGACTATCAAACATGACTAGCAAGCAGGGTATTTGTTTTTAAGGACGTGTCTCAATCAGGGTTGGTGAACAAAACTGGTTGGCACGACGTTTGTCAAACCGGACGTGGGTGAATCAGGATGTCTGGTAAAAAGAACATCTATCAGTTAAAGATGGAACACCAGTTGAGAAGCTCCTGGCAGTCCTTTTATATTGGTTATTTCCTGTGCACTAGCCTGCGTGCGCTTGCGTTCAGTACAAAAAATATGTCAAGGCTACGGTGACTAGAGCTTCAAAAACGCTCACCGAGAGACGTCCAACTCTAACTCTGAACCTGGAGGTTGTGACATGAATGCGTTATCAAAAAGAGACGAATGAAAGCAAGACAGTGGTCAGTCTGAGGTCACAACTGATATTGAAGACCGGATACTGACCCCGCCTGCGCCTGACGATTCCGGCAACAGAAAGGGAAAGCGCTCCTCTGACTCAGTTATGAAGTGAGGGAGACAAGTCTTGAAGTAATTCGAGGGGGGAAAGCGTGAAGGTTTGGCAGGAACAACACTCTGAGAGCTGGGAACTATTTCAGGGCTGCTGTTGGGATCACAGTTGGCTGGCTGGAAGCTTTTATTGCGTTCTGGAGCAACATATTCAACGGACTAACAGACGAGGAGAAGGGGACATTTGGTCCGTAATTACCCATTGTCTGTAGTTCCCGAGTAGGTATTATCAATTATTATCCTCTATGCTTGTTGTTAGGAAGTCTTGTATCTGCTTGATTCTGACTTTTGAATTCAATTTTAGCCACCTTTTTTATTAACCTGTGATGATGAAAAATGAACTTCACACATGTTTAATATGAAATTGCTACTTCAACAGTGTTCTTACATCAATGTTCAATTGTTATTTCAGCTGTCTTTCATTATAGTTCTACATTCTTGCGGCTTTTTAGTCCTAGACTTTCGCAATTGAATTTTTTTACGAAGTTCGTGATTTGCCTTTAGTCTCTGGTTTTATTGTTTTCTTTTCTGTGCCTTATTCAATCCGTAATATTCCTGCACTCATAGATGTTAGTGTACATCTTACTCGTAATTTGAGCGGTGTCTGACACTAGGAACATACAGGTAGCTACAAGTGCAGGTGTAGAGCTGATGCCTGGTTATGAGCCTCCAGAACAATGGTTTGTCTGCCTCACTTCACGGTCAGACTGATCATGAGAACGGAAAGTTCGCTCATGATCAGCTTTCAGGATCCTGCTCTTTGAAAACCTCCATTTTCCCTGATTGTTGACATATCTCTAACCTTACCATGATTCTTGACGTACCTCAAAATTTGCCCTGATTGTTAACCCATCTCTCAATTTGTCGACGTAAATGTAACTTTGCCTTGATTGTTGACGTAAAGGTAACTTTGCCTTGATTGTTGACGTAAAGGTAACTTTGCCTTGATTGTTGACGTACTTCTAAACTTACCATGATTGTTGAGAAGTTGGGACCAGCATTGACGTTGAATGGGCAAATAAATTCAGTCTCACATCCACATCACACTGACATTTCTTTATAGATATTAATGAGGTCGTAGAGTTTATGAGGTGTCATGTTCGTTCGATCCAAGTGACAAGTTAACCAACGAATACTTTACTGCTATTTTACAAATTGAAAACCATTTCCCACATTTTAGTTAATTTTGTTGTTATTAGTGTCACTATTATTCTTATCATTATCATTAATTTCAACATTGTCCTCATTGTTATATTAATTATTATTAATAATTATTCTTATTATGAATTTACTAGTGATATTAATAATCATATCGTTTTCAGTATTATAATCATCATCATTAAATGAATAAATATTGTTATTCTAGAAGAAATACAACGAGTAACTTTAATACTAATTTTTAAACATGCACATAATCTTGACTCCAACAGGTGTCCTCACCATGTCTGCACGGAGTTGGTGTTCTACATAAACATTAATTCCAACACACAATTTGCATCAGGAATCTCACCGGGGCAACTCATTGTGCACATTACGAATAAGTGACCGTAAATGGCCTTTCTCTTATGATTATTCAAGCTTAATAAATATTTACACAGACACTCACCCTCTCAGCGATTGTCAAGCAGCACAAGGCCGTCGTATTAATTGTCCCAATGGCCTGTGTAACGCACGGAGGTTTGTATGACGTTCATAGATTACAGCTCACACATGCGTACATGCGTGTTATCAAAGAATTAACGTTCGTGTACGAAAGTTATGTTTTTATCGTAAAAATTGATTAATAATAACTAACTTAAGAATTATGTAGGAATAAATTTACCTTGAACATACCTGTAAGACTAGGATACGCAAATTATCTTTTTTTTATTAAAACTTTTTAATAAAATCGTTTTTGTTCTTGCTGAAATAGAATTGAAAAGAACAATAAAAATATTATTTCTATCAGTATATGTTTGGATATATTAAATTAAGTAGTAATTTCCGTATAAATAATTATTGAAAAACCTCTGTTAATTTACATTTCTAACAGTAAATGACATATAAGATTCAGCGTGAACAAACTCAATTATTTACAATGCATTTCTTCAAAATATTAGTGCAGTTACATTAGAAGTATTTACCTCGTATAATTTTAATTCTTACGACATGAATATATTTGGGTTAGACCATGTGAACTTTCTTGCACAAATGTTTCTGAAATTTTTTCCAGTCGTAATTTCGTTAACTTCGAAAGAAAGATACGTCCATCTTGCGCTGGTAGTTGTTTAAAAAAGTTTCAAATCTGTGAAAGCAGCAGAAGAGAGAGCTATGAAGAGGGAAAGTAGGAATTTTGTCACAGGCATAGTAGTTTTTTCGAACAATCCAAAAAGAGTTCAACGATGCATATATCTGGAATAAAAATGGATTGATTTTCATATGATGTCAATAAAAGGTTAATACTGGTAGAAAAACTCACAACTGTTATTGAAAATCAAAACTGGAGTAGGTGTAGGAACAGAGGGAGCTATAATCCCATCTGGAAAAGAGAAGTAGTCAGACATAGTTGACATAGTCGCAAAATTACGAATAAAATAGGAAACCGTATTTGTTATCACACCCTGTGTTAAGCCCTTTCTCTCACATGTTTCTTCCTGATAAGTATCATCACTTCTCTTAAGATGTTAACATTAACAATTTAAAAATTCAATGTAAATATCTGTACTGTACACTCTATTGGAAATAAAGTTTCTTTATTTTGCTTGCTTACCGGCACCGACCACCACTATCACTTTATAATTATTGCAGCTTTCTAGCTTTACCATCCTACGAACTCAGGTGGGGTAAATGAGGCAAGCTGATAAGTGTTCAGTGTTAGCTTGAGCTGTGAACTGTTATATTAGTTTTAAGGGAAAAGATTCGACGACTAAGGGGTTTTAAAGAAATCGAAGCAGTAATAAAATGTACACAAAATTCATGCCCATATTTTATTAGATATAAGGCTGTTATTTTACATCTTAAAGTGATATTTTATCACGGTATTTTGTCTAGTATTTTCCTTTATACCTTTACTCGAAATCCTGAATATCGCTCATGTAGGAGCATTTTTATATAACCTCTATACTCTATGTCTTAAAACTTGAAATGCCGGACAGTTAGTTTGTAAAACTCTGGGCTAAATTAAAATATTGTTTTTTACCAACTTTACCTATTCAGATTCAACCGGCATGGATTCCTCAGACTAAGTGTTATCTAAATTTAGAAACAGAAGATAGCACTTATCATAGTTAATGATAATTGTATGTAGTTAATGATAATTGCATGTACAAGAAAAGTCTATAATAACTTCAGTTTTAGTGTCTCCGTAACTTTGGTTGTGGTGCCACCGTAACTTTAATTTTGGTGCCACCGTAACTTTAGTTGTGGTAGCTTTGGTTTTCTTCGTCTCTATTTCTCCCCTGATGGACGCTAGATCACCCTTGTGAAGTCCTCATGGTTCTGCTTCCTTCAATCCAACTCTTCCATCCAACTCTTCTGCTCGCACACGGGTGATATACGTCAAAAATTTCTTTCTATTCCGTTCTTTTTTCTTTTCTCCTTCTGTTTAGTTGCGCTTCTTCTGTTGTCTGGCCGACATTCTTGAATGTCAAATTCATTTCTTTACTTTTGGTAGGGTCACACACAGATTTCTGGCTCTCTTCTCTAAGAAGTCAGTTCTAAATTAAGGAGTGTACGTGCAACTATCTGAAATCGCACCCTTCTTTGTTTGGGTGACTTATACCCAGTAAAGTTTTATTATGAACCAATTGACATACTTTTATCAGAGGGAAGAAAATTTAAAAATAACTCGACTCGATTGATTAGGAATACTTTTGAATGACTATTTGTATCATCCTAAAGAATTTCTACTCTCCACTTAGGCTTTATTTATACCAATACTGGAAAAGTTACCTCAGTGAATATTAAATACATTTCATCAGTTTGAACTCGGTATTTTCCCCTTCATACAAGTTAATTATATTAAAATTATGTTCTGGATACAGTAAAAAAGCAACATATATTGCAGGACGCTGTTGTGGGCTTAGTTTTATGGTGTGCAACAGAATTCCTAAGAGCACAAATGTTAATTGTTCATTGCAGTCACAATTTGAAAACTCCTTGTTCATGTTCAGTAATGAAATGCAATGCACAGCAATAATTACACTAATAATTTTTGCATTGAGTAGTAAAATAAGAATTCTATTTCTCTCAAATATTGTATCTTGATTTTTGCGATGTGACCAAGTGGAAAACCGACGCAATTTTCATCTGAACTTTTACGACTCTTCAAGAAAAAATCTTGGACTACCTTAAGGGCAGCCAGTTACGAACGAGTTATAAGCTTCGAAACTAGTTTTAGAATTCCTCACAACACACGCACGTCGTGCAAAATAGGGGAGAAAGTAAGAGAGGAGCAAGTGGAAATCTGCAGTAAATGAGGCTCTACGTATAGGAGTGATTGTTGCGTACAGAAGGCTAACAAACATAAATGACGCGAATGAATTGCGAACGAAAGCACGAAATGCATGACAAAATTGGGCGCTTAAATGCGCGGTGCATGCGTAACGAAACTTAATTTATGAATAAACCGTATACATTATATCAATGAATTGAGCGCATATACACGTGGTATATAAATCACTGGATTAAGTGCGTGAACTCACGCCATTCACTACTATATTACATGCGTAAATGTCGAACGCAGATGACAAAACTGAACACGTAAGTGGAACATTAGTGCTTACTGCTTGATGTTATATGCTCAGAATTACAAACTCATCTTTTTAAGTTTCATGAAGTAAAATGATGTAAATCTCAGCCAAACTTAAATTGGATTTTTCACAATTTCTGCCTGCAGTCTGAAGTTGCTTTTGCACCAGGGTTGTCATAAATAAGACCACTATATCAACGGATGCAGTCTTTTTCAAGACAATATCCAGCACGTAGACTTGCGATATATTTGGAGAATCTATCAATGAATTACAGAAAGTTATTAATGTTTCAAAACATCTACCGTGATAATTAATTTTCCTTGCATTACTGGTGTGCTGAACGAGAAACAAAACAGCAAAAAATTGATCTTGATCATTGCTCCTTATTCGTGGAAATAGAAAGCAAACAATATTTTTCACGTATTCTTTCGCTGCGTTTTTTCGATCTCGAATAAAATTATGTTTACAATTAAACGTATCGGGAGAATCTAATACTAAGAATGACCGTCGTGTGTTTATGTATTTATTTATATATTTATTTATATGTTACGTGTCCCGCTCGTAAGAATAGATAGGAAGAAATTAGCACTGGCGGTTTTGGTTTCAGTTCACTGGTAAATTAATGCACTCATTTTCGCTGTACAAGTGCACTATAATAAGTCGCTTTGAAAAAATTAGAGAGATCCAGAGCCTTATATACTCGAGTACGTATCGTGGATACAGAGTTCGGCGGAGTATTGGATATTACAATATACATACACAAGCTCGCACTTGCTTTCAGTAATGCTGAATTTCTGTGTCTAGGATATGACACGAATGGCTATAACTACTTCTATTCGGTTCAAAAATACTGTATTCTGTGTTTATTACTGTCACAAGAAAAATAAGTTACCTTTGAAATAAGCTCAAGCATGGAAATTCCACTCGAACGAAAAAAAAGACTGAATCCAGAGCGAAAAAGAAGAGTGATAGAAAGAATAACTCAAGAACAACAAGCTGTTGTAAGGCAACAGAGGCGGGATCAGTATATGCAAGTAGTTCACAAGAACGATTAGAGGCCATACGCTCAGCAGCAAGACTAAGGCAGGCGCAGAGGCGTGAACAGGAGGATGATGACCAGCGTTAAGTTCGTTGGAATATCTTTGAAACAGTATTTGCCATCATTTTTGATGGCACGGGTACACTAGTTAGTTAATACTCCCCATGGTCGGAAATAGTTGGTGAAAAGGGAAAAAAAGTTTGCCCAGTGTTTGCACTAATTTTAGTAAGCGAAAGGCTAATTTTTATCACACACGGAAAGGAATTGTCTTAAAACAGTAAAAACCGAAATGTTTTCCTGACTGAGCACCAAATGTCTCTGATCGGAGGAACTATTTATTAGACGGGGATAAACGCTAAAATTACACGAGAAAAAAGAAATGAATTACACATTAAATTCATTTCCCAGGGAGTTAGTTTAATAGCCATTGGTCATATTGACTCAATGCAATTGCATTAAATTTGATAATGCAGTTAAATTAAATATCATTAGATATAGACACGTTAATACTTCGGTGGAAATTGCCAATTCTTCTGCAATTTTAAATAGTTTGGAGCCAGTTAAGGTGTTTTCCAAATCTTTCTTTCTAAGACACAACAGATCCTGTAATTCAAGGTTTTTAGGTTTTGAAAAAACTGGTCGTGAACCATCAAGATAAAGTGAGTAACTTGAGCTTACTGACAGTCAAGGGCTCTTTCGCTCCTTCTGAAGACACTGAATTTTACATCTATAATTAGATAATTAGTCCTTTTTAAGCTCTCCTTAGCCCAAAGTAACACTGCTGACTTTAGACTGTCTTTGAAGCAATTTTTTCATCCTGTTTCACTATAGAAGCCACGATAAATAGGCCTTCCAGCCATTAATACTGTTAACCCAAACCATCACAGTGGCTGCATTTTGAACAAGCACAACTTTCTGGCCCACCCTGTTTCCACTACGATCACAGGTGCTGATTAAAGTCAAAATTCTGAGTCTCTGGAAACGAGGTTCTGGAGTGTCAGACGGATGGCAGATTAGGAAGATACGATATTTGAAGCTTCGTTTCTCCAAAGATGAAACTGAAAGAAGCTGTTCATTTTACAGTTTAAATATAATGTGTAGTATTCGAGTTTGATGTGAATAATATTTGAATTTTTTGTGATGTCACTTCAATTTTACAATTTTTCTATGAAATTTCTTTGAGTTTTGGAAGCGCTTCTTCTGAAGGAATTTAGCGAGGGCTTGGACTTCAGTAGTTCTAGAATAAATTATATAAGTAAGTATTTCCTTTCTCTATTCATGTTCAGTAAATCGTCTTCCTAATCCACACACTCAGCACTCTTTTGACTGTTAACTAATGTTTCTATCATTTCAATTACATTTTTCAAAATGAAATTTAGCACAATTGTTACTTTAATCCAATACTGCAGACTTTAAAAAACTGATAATTATGGAATTCAAATTGAGGCAAAGCATTGCCTATTGAACACCCTGTTACCTATATGTTCATTCTAAAATAAGGTAATCAAGGGTTATAAATGACCATTAGGCCAGTATTACACACTGGTAAAATGCCGTCCATTTCTAAGCATCACAACACTGACCTCCCAACACATCTTTGGTCCTGACAACACTTAACACTTGCCGCTACTGTTACACTCAACACCTCACATTAACGCATTCAACACTAAAGCTTAATACTGATGATATTAATCACTCATACGGTTAATTGCTCACGCACCACCAGTTGCAGTCACACGCGTAACCTTAACAGTTAGCGTTGACAAGGTTAACGTGACCAGGGTGACGATGTCCATAAATCGTGGTCACAATTTTCTGATCGTAGCTGACGAGCTGTGACCTGTTTGTAGCTCAATGACGTGTCGGTTACATCAAAAATGCTCACAATGGACAGGGAAAATAGAGCTTTGAAATATCAGGGCTAAGGGAATGAATGGTATTTTACTAAATGTAAAACGTTTTCTAAGTACATAAAAACAGCATACTAAATGCAAAACGTGTACTAAGCATATAAAAATAGCAAACTAAATACAAAACGTATACTAAGTATATAAAAGTACATCATATTGATGCCTCTATTCATATATATGTATACGTATACATGTATGCTTATTTATCCTTGTATGTATACATATTTATATGCATAAACATACATGACTGTAATTCGCTCTCACATTTTTCATTTGTCACGCTGGAATTTGGCGTATCTGCTTTATTATATATTTTTCAACGTGTGTACTCGTATGCGTATTACTGCTGAAGAAACAAATACTTTTGAGTATTCATTAGATGTTTGCGTTTGTTACGTAGTAGCATCAACGTGTTATAAATGTACTAGATAGTTCCCGTGGAAATTCCAAGGTTTAAAACTGATAAAATTAAGGATTTTTCTATCTATAATTGCGTTATAAGTTTGATTAGATTAGACTAATTTAAAATTATCATTAAGATGAATGATTAAAAATTTATAACAAATTATTGTTTTGAATGATTTTAACAGATCTTTACTGTGTGAGGCCTACTTATATGATATAACTCATACAGGGTAGGTAGCACTGCTACGCTAGCAGTGCCACTAATTCTGCACCCGCACAGATACCTTACTTTTCGTTCACTCTGTACCTGTATATGCTGTCTACTTGCTTAATAACATACCATGATTATCAAGTCATTCTTAATTAGAATAGTGCAATTACATTAGACAAGTTTTCGAGAAATATTTGCCTATAGAGCTGCTAACGGCAATCACTAGTTGGGTAACGCGTTACCTAACAGGGGAGTTACTGGAAAATAACTCGGAAATAACTGGGAAGTAACAGGCAATTGAACAACTGAAAAGAAAATCTGAGGGAAACAAATGAAGATGTCGTGAACATCTTAGTAGTTCTTAAACGAGGGTAGCATGTCATGCAGGTGGGAGACGTGTGACACTGCACACTTCAGTCACTTTACATCACACCACAGGCACCACAAGCGCGTGACAGCCACACACCGTCCACACCCACGCTTGCAGCTTTCTCCCCTTCCCCACCTCTTATTCCCCTCATCTCCACCCTCTCCCCCTTTTTCCCTCTCCTCTTTTCCCCCCTTCCTCTACCCCCGTCATAAGCTGAGGGAAGGTCGGACGCAAGGTAAGACATGCGCGGCGTATCACTGATACAGGCTCCGGTAACCTCGCTGGAGGCCACTGGGGTGCGAGGAATGTTTGTGTGTCTGCGTGGTGACTTACTGGTGATTGCTACTCCCTTCTATTTATTGATGCCTTAGAAGTGGTGACTTTCTGGGGATCTCATTGTTTTGATAGTATCTAAAATGTCCTCATGGATGCGAAACACAAATTGCGACAGAGTGGGCTACCTGTTCCAAGTTGTATGACAGCCCTGTTCCCGTTGAGTGACTTATACAGGGACATGACTCCTCCCAAGTACATGACAGATTCCGAATGCTTAACAGTAAAGGGAGCAGAAGTACAGTGCAAGAAATAGATCATTCTGATTCTGGTGACCCTGAATCTGAGTAATCTGAAGTTCGAATCTGAGCACTCTGAAGTCTGAATCTGAGTAATCTGAAGTTCGAATCTGAGTAATCTGAAGTCTGAATCTGAGTAATCTGAAGTTCGAATCTGAGCAATCTGAAGTCTGAATCTGAGTAATCTGAAGTTCGAATCTGAGTAATCTGAAGTCTGAATCTGAGTGATCTAATGTTCGAATCTGAGCAATCTGAAGTCTGAATCTAAGTAATCTAATGTTCGAATCTGAGCAATTTGAAGTCTGAATCTGAGTAATCTAAAGTTCGAATCTGAGCAATCTGAAGTCTGAATCTGAGTCATCTGAAGATTGAACCAGAATAGTCTTCAGATTCAGACTGATTGTTCCCTCCAGCAAACACAGCTCATCTTAGCGACATTTTTCCTACAGAAGACATTCAATAGAGTTTCGTTTTACACTCCATAACTATTTCATTTACTTGACTCAAGACCGTTGGATCGCAGCCTGGATTTTCCTTTATAAACATACTAGTGTACTTAGCCGTCAAAAATGACGGCAGAGATTTTGGGATAAACCCGTGCCATCAAAATTGATGGCAAATACTGTTGGAAAGATATTAAATAAAATTACATATAAGGACGCAATGCAATATATTTAGTTATATATATATATATATATATATATATATATATATATATATATATATATATATATATATATATATTTAGAGAGGACAAATGTTCTAATTCAGTATTTCTTTAATGACAACATTCCTAGTGAAAACTAAGACATTTAGTTTTCTACTGCTGCAATTGACTCTGCAATTAGTATCATATTCGGGTACAATGTACCCGAATCATAGGGCAATACCCCGCCGAACTCGGTATCCACGATACGGACTCGATTATATAAGGCTCTGGATCTCTCTAATTTTTTTGAAAGTGACACGAAACATATAAATAAATAAATAAATATATCTAATTCTAAGAATGACCGTCGTGTGTTTATATATTTATTTATATATTCATTTATTTATATGTTTCGTGTCACTTTCAAAAAAATTGGAGAGATCCAGAGCCTTATACACTCGAGTCCGTATCGTGGATACCGAGTTCGGCGGGGTATTGCCCTATGATTCGGGTACATTGTACCCGAATATGATACTTATTGCAGTAAATTGCAGCAGTAGAATAGAATTGAATAGAATGAGGCTATAGGAACGAACCTTCTGGCCCATTCTTGGGTCGGATAATTACTTCGATAATTATTCGGTTGTTTACCCAAGTCCCATGCCGTATTTCTAGCCGCGTCAACCATGTCGGCAGCGGGATTCGAACCCGGGTCTTTCCGCTCGCAAGCAGATTCGCTCACCAGTCGACCAAGCTGGTGATGTAGAAAACAAAGTGTCTTAGTTTTCACAAGGAATGTTGTCATTAAAGAACTACTGAATTAAAACGTTTGTCCGTTCTAAATATATATAAAACTAAATATATTGCATTACATTCTTTTATGTAATTTTATTTGATATCTTTCCAACAGTATTTGCCATCATTTTTGATGGCACGGGCATTATCACAAAAATCTCTGCCGTCATTTTTGACGGCTGGGTACAGTAGTAAATGAATAAATATATAAACACACGACGGTCATTTTTAGTATTAGATTAAGAACTCGGTATCTGTGATACCATCCTAATTACGATACCTAGCCTGATTGTCAACAAACACGGACCCTGTTAGTCCCTATTATTAATTTCTCTCTTTTTTCCTATTATTAGTCTCTCTTATCAAAAACATGCGTGATTGAAAGGAGCAATCGAAGTTTTTTCACAATGAAACAATTTTTTAGTTAAAAGCCAAGGACTACTATAACCAGGACGTGCACCGCCATATAGCTGACTACGGTAGCGGAGGCCATTGCATTCTTAGTAACATAACATTTTCTATCGGACAAATTGATCAAAAATTACTTCTTTCGGGCAATAGAAGGGATAATAAGGTTTTACAGTGAATTTTAAATGGTTTAAAGCACTGTAATGCTTTGAAATACCAATTTTAACCGGACTTAACATGTATTATTATATGAGTTTAGTGGCCACTTTATAGAAAGCCGAGTTGCTGCAGTACAAATTGATTATAGTTAAACCTTTTCCAATGCAAACAACCAAACATACAAATATTCACGCATATAAACAAACAGACATAGAAGCAAAAACCTGCCAAACTGCAGCGATTAGTCAGCCAACCGGGCTTTCTTTACAGAGGTCTGAAGAAGGACTACCTTCTTCTGCTGGTCTTTCTCTAGGTTATGGAGTCCATTCAATAGAACATTTGCCAGACGATGGAACATCTTGGGACAGTCAATGTCAATTCCACTGAAATCATCAGAATAGGTCCTTTGTGCAGCGACTTCATCATGACACACAGCATAGAAGTGGCCTTGCAGTCTCGGTTGTTCTCGGCCATGCCACTCAGCACCCCACCAGAAAATTGAACAGTTGGGCGAATCTGTACTTCATCTACCAAGAGAAACACATTCTTCTATTGCAGTGTCTGGACTTTGTCAAATGTTTCCCTCAGAACCTGGTCCTTGTCAATAGATGAAGTGATGTACTGCAGCTTGCGTTTGCATGGCAGCACCAAAAAGTCTCTGAGCTGTTCATAATTACACTTTGGGTATGATTGAAAAGAAAAACAATCATTCATGGAAAACTGCTTCTGTAATAAAAGTTCCAACTGACGTGTCAAAAATAACAACTTTTTCACCTTCTCGGTGTCGACACAGGCTGATGTGTGAGCTTGAAGAAGAGTGACAACATTTTGGATCGTTTTGTCAAACGGGATGTCATAGTGCATTGCCAAGCGCACAGTTTCGTCGAACTGAGTATACGATCTCAAACCATTGTTGAGATGAAGTGTCTTAAACAGTGGTACTAATGCCGTTCTTGAACGCACTGAGCGTTAGTGGGGAACACAAAGTGGGCTTGTTTTCGACAATCACAGACAAACAAAACAAAAACGTATATTTCTATTAAAGTTGGTACATAAGAAATGTAACAGCATTGGTTTTTAAAGATGCCTTATCATAAAATCCTTAAGTCGTAAGTATTCTATGCATAGTATCATAGATGATAGAACAGCAGTACCTACGGGTATACGTAAACATTCACATCACGCAATGAACGTTAAATATACATGGGGAAACAAATGAAACTTCGCTTTTTCAATGATGACTTGAGAGGTAATCATTGGTGATACATATAAATTCTGAGGTGGTAGGTATTATACGCATTTTAGGTGATAAGCGAAATATTTTCTTTAGGTACAGCTTAGACTTGACATCATTACATTTAACTAGATAAGATGTTTAACATCCGAGAAAGACCCAAAAATGAAAATTATGAGAGCGAAAACTTAAAACATAAAGTTGTGATTGTTATTAAATTGAAATTGTATTTTCTAATTACTTGTTGACCGTATGGTATGGCTTGCGGATGATCGATTTAATTTAATCATTATTACAGTTATCTGTATATATCGTGTTTAATATGAACAGGCGTTACATATCAGAGAAAAAGAGTAAAAATAAAATATAACAGTGAATGCTGCATTCACTGAAGTTGTCGTTCATGAACAAACACACAAGCCTTTCGTTCGATCTTGAAATAATCAAGTTCTTGTACTGCTTCTGCAGGTTACGTTCAGGTTTGAAAGCATCAAATGAAGCAATCTTATCCTTCTGAAGAAAATACCTCAGTTGTTGGTCTTCAGCTTTCGCTGGGCGAGGTGTGAGTTTTGGAGATGGCAGACATGAAGCAGGCACATTGAAGATACTGTGCGGCGCCTGTTCTCCTTATTATAATTACCCCGACAGTTCACAACCCTTCACTTGTTCGGCATTTTTAATACATATAATTAGCAATAAACTTTGTAAACAAACAGTATCCACTTAGAAATGCAGCAATGTGCTTCGAAACAAACAACAATCTCCGATTCAAACCGAGCGACTGACTACGACAATGTTCGCACAATGACAGATGGAGGATAACTGAACGAAGTAAACTGGCCTCTGCTCCAGCAGTCAGCTACAGGGTGGTGCACGTCCTGTTTATAGTAGTCTTTGTTAAAAGTACAACCTCATTTCTACGTGGGAAACATTGGGGAGGGGGAGGAAAAAACTCTCCCTCACTAGGAAACAGCACGCACGTGTTGCCCCTGATAACAGGACCAGAAGTAAACACGTGGCGATGGTGGGGAGCTCTCACTGGTTCCCTGTGGCTATCAGCTTGTTAAATAGGAATAGTTCCATGCGTTGGATCTACAACTCTTCAATAGGCAAATTAACCAATTCCGTTATCGCTGACGCTGGGGAATTATTGCATCTCAAACCTAATTGCAATTCCACGCGGCTTATGATGAAAAGAAACAGTACTATATAGCCAAATATATATATATATATATCATTTTATATATATATATATATTGCGAACACGTTACGGAACTTAAAAATATGAATATACATACACATGTAGAGGATATAAATGACTCAACATAATACACTTGCGGAGAGTAATTTTTCTCCGTTACAAACGTTATTTTTATGACCGTACTTAGGCTCATTGGCTGGGGGGAATACAACTACTAAATGAGCGACCCCCACCCTGCGGAAAGTCACGTTTGTGGTACTCGTACACACGCAGGAAACAATGGAAACAAATGATCTTTACACCACTTGACCATACGCTGCACTGGACAGGGAGTAGTTCCTGTTGCGTAGTACTTAGAGATGTGATGGTGTGGGGTGTTTGCTAGGTGCTCTCTGGCTCTTCCTTATGTCTAGTGGACTGACTCTTCCTGATGTCTAGTGGACTGACTCTTCCTGATGTCTGGTGGACTGACTCTTCCTGATGTCTAGTGGACTGACTCTTCCTGATGTCTAGTGGGCTGACTCTTCCTGATGTCTAGTGGACTGACTCTTCCTGATGTCTAGTGGGCTGACTCTTCCTGATGTCTAGTGGGCTGACTCTTCCTGATGTATAGTGGGCTGACTCTTTCTGATGTCTAGTGGACTGACTCTTCCTGGTGTCTAGTTGACTGACTCTTCCTGATGTCTAGTTGCCTGACTCTTTTTGATGTCTGACTCTATATCAGGTGTCTCACAGCCAGTGCATTCACTGATTCCACTGAGATTCACATACATCCACTGATTGTGAGCTATCCATCTCCAACTTCGTGGTTCTTGAACACCGAACTGCAACTCCAGAGTGAGATGCTGACCGCTGACGTCTACTCCACGTCAGCCTGGAGTAGGCATTGAGTGGCAGAGGACAATCCTCACATTCCAAAAATTTTGAGCTGGCTATTGAGTGGCCGGCGAATTTCGTGCCACTCTAAATATTTCTTATTGATTACTTTGACCTTGGGTATCAAAATTTTCAAATATGTTCTCTATTTATCAAGTGTTTTGCATCTTTTATTGAGATTATAAAGGCAAAATGTAGGACCGAGGTCAGTAGTTGAAACTTGGATTGGTCCATCTATGTATGTAGTTAATGCGTGAATGTGGCTTAAAAGATCTCATTACGTGACTAATTATCACAAAAACTCAATGAGAACAAGAGTACAAATATAGTACAAAATTATTGTGACCATTTAAAAAGTTTGAACTTCGGATATGGGAAAAATTGAAATGCTGGGGCAACTAGTGTCATAAAATGTGAAGCCTTAAATTAGACAAGAAAAAAATTTAGATGCTTGTCACGGGACGTTTAAAGGAGTCCTGCGGCTCATTAGGAGCGCCAGGTATTGGAAACAAGGCGTTAAAGTCTTACAAATGCGGGGTGCGGCAACATAATTCCTTTTTTCATAACTTTTTGAAGGGCAAAAAAGAAAGTTATGTTACCTCACCCTGTAGTAAAATATTCCATTTTTATGTATGGATGACCGTCACACTTTGAACCTGTATTCTTCACCCTGCTCTCTGTTGTAAAATATACCTTCAAATCCTAAGCCTAATTTAAAGTCCGTAGGTGAGGTTTTTTGCAGTAAAATACTTAATCCGGGAGGAAATTTTTTCCAGGGTTATCCTTTAATTCCTCGACATCGTCGACCGTCACAAACCACGAGGACAAACCACAATACTGGTTGCTTGCTCTGTGACACTTCTTCCCAAGTCCATTTTGTCCCTTGTTTATTAATATAACAATAATAATGATTATAACTATTATATTTGGGATTTGATAACCTGAGCCACTATAACAGCAGCCTCAGTAGTGATGCATGATGTTAAAAGGCAGTCCTTAATTGATTTCAGGACTACAAATAATTGGAGAACGGGACTAGGTCTCAGTGCTCATTCATAGTTCCTTAATGTAACTGCCACTCATACGAATATCATTGCTTCTGTAAGTCCAGAAAATGATGGTTAGCGTGGGGAGCTTTGGGCGTTACATAAACCGCCATGGAATTAATGTTGAGTTCACTACCCCTGATCTTCCACTTACCTTTCTTCAGTAATTTGTGACATGCGTGTGCTCTTATAGCACGCATTAACTGGCGTGTACAAGCAGCCCTACATGCTTGTGGCTGAGTCGACGCGCTTTACAGCTTTCATAGCTTAACACTTACGCGCCTCAGTGTGTGTATTAACGACGTGCTTCCGCGTATGTCAACTAGAAGCAATTTCATGGGAACAGAATTGTGGCTTTCCTATTCCAGCGCTGAAATTGTGGCTTTCTAGCTCTAGCATTGAAATTGCAGCTTTCCTATTTTAGAGCTGAAATTGTGGGTTCCCAAATTCAGCGCTGAAATTGTAGTTTTCCTACTTCCACGCTTAAATTGTGACTTTCTTACTCAGCGCTATTTTTTCCTTTCGTACGCTAAATGTAGCCATTTACCTACATACTCCAGCAGCATTTCTGGTGGGAGCATAATTTTCATACTAGAAGGTGGGCAAGAAGAAGAAGACCATGTCAACACAATCCTTAGCTTTGCTTTCAGCAATTATGATTTTGACTTAGATTGCATTTTCTGAATTTTAAGTTCACCAGTATATGCGCCCCACTAATCTGGCTGATTATTTTTCATGAACTGTCTTTTTCTGAAGTGACATTCCGTTATTGTGTGAAGAGGCGTTCAGCTGAATGCATGTCTACTACAAGCTGGAAATAAATAATTTATTTCAACATTTTGCGTCCAGTCACGGCAGGGATACAAACTGAAGTCTTGCACAGAATTTCCAGCCCTGATAAAAGGTATGGAATGCAGGAAACTGTGAAACAGGCGAAAATGAACGCTGTTTTGAGTGCTATTACAACTAATTGGTATATTAAAGCAAACCAACATGAATAATTTGCTGTCAGCTGGCTACCAAAACGAGTCTGTGTTCCTGATGATGAAATTTTTAAAGCGCTCCGATTGCATGGACCGAGGCAGTGGTCGTGCGTTCCGTGATCATGCGTATTGTTTACGCCTGATATACTGTCGTTCCCTACTAATTGTCTTGTATATCGCCTGGCAAATGTGTTCCTGCAGTTTAATCGAACATTTCACTGTTATTTGCCGCATAAAGAGTGCCATTTTCGGTCGACACGACCGCATGAACATATTTCAAACACTTACTTCTACTCCGCTTACACGGTCTGGACCTTGTTGAAAAAGAATACATCTATTCCCATCAATGACAGCCTTGAAAAATGTATCTATTCTTGCTAGGACTTAGTATTTTATTTTAGGTTTGTGATTCCTATTTTGTCACTCCCATTCTAATCCGGTATGTCGGACTCCAAAAGTTTGCCCTTCTACGGACATCCTCACCGTTCTTACGCATGATTTCAAATGATCTTTTACAGAAAAAAATTGTAAGTTTGTTGAATTCATCCTATGCATTCGATTCCAGTTGTTCCACGTGAAGTTCAATAGGAAAGTTCCGTGATTCATTCAATCTTGGCGACCTAGAAACGACAGAACTCATTTGTTATGAAATTTACTAGCAGTGAAGGAACTAACACCCAGTACCGTTTTAATTCAAGGCGTTTTGTCACTGCATTTTTGTAAAGTTTTAGATTGTTTTCATAGACGCTGTAGTGTAAAACTGTGAGTCAGTACTTGGAAGTTGATGTTCATTTCACAATTTATACATGAATCCTAGAAATAAAACGTACATTTGAGCTACAACATTGTAATTTAAAATGGCTTGATAATCATGGTCCGTTATTGAGCAAGTAGACAGCATATACAGGTACAGAGTGAACCATAAGTAAGGTATCTGTGTGCGTGTAGGATTGCCGGTGGCACTGCTAGCGTAGCAGTGCTACCAACCCTGTATGAGTTATATCATATAAGTAGGCCTCATAGAGTAAAGTTATGTTATAATACATTTATAATACGTTGATACTACTGGGTAACAAATCCAAACCTGCAATGAATACTCAAAAAGCATTTATTTTTCACCAGTAAAATGTATATACATACGTTGGAAAATATGAAATAAAGCAGATGCACCAAATATATGGATTAAAAATAAAAATGTATGAGAATTGACAGTCATGTATGACAATGCATATAAATGCGTACACGTACATGGATAAGTAAACATATGTGTATACGTACATGTATTTATGAATAGAGGCATCAGTATCTTCATCAATGTTCACACGATTCTTCTACTTCATGTAAAGTACTCGTATTAAATAAATTATACCATATCTTCATATTATGCTCCAATTTTAAGTTGATTATATAATGTTTTTTGATTGTTTAAGTATTAGGCTAACAATATAATGGCATCTCATAATTTTTTTAATAGTACTAGTGTGTAAACCCGTTAGAAAGAATGGGTTTTAATATCATGCATTTGAAGGAAGAATTTAAAGCAACAGATTCTCAGACTTAATCAGAAATTCAGAAGATATAGCTCCAGCGGTTAAGAATTTACATACCTGAAAATCTATGGATTTAACTACCAGTATTTAAGGGAGATTCCCATTGTAATAACATAGAAGAAATTACACACAAAAAATATATATTTATTGATTCATGGAGACACTTGGTGGTTTATTATATAGTGTTGATGTTAATTAAATGCTGTATTTTAAGGTTTGTGAAAATATTAGATTAATGAGGGAATGGCTTCTAATTTTTGTGTAAACGTTAAGTTAATGAGAGAATCACTTCTAATAATTGCAAAAAATATTAGGTAAATGAAAGAATTGCTTTTAATTACGGTAGAATATTAGGGGAATCATAAAATACTTGATAATTGTGCTAAAATATTAGGTGAATAATGAATACTTTATAATTATGTTCTAATCATTGAAGTATATATGAGCTGTAATTCAAGCAACTCAGTTCATTTATGTACTCGTTAAATTCCACTCTTTGGAAGCCAGTCCTTGGTTTATTGATTCAAGTATTGCTGTTGAAGTGAAGAAATTATAAACCATTTCACATATTCCAAAAAACATTACAATTCCTCAAAACATAAGCTTTAGATCAGAGCTGTCAATAGTGCTTGCTTAACAGATGCTCGATCCAAAAAAAAACATTCCAAAGACGAACTCGGTACGAACGACCTGATGTTTGCAAAGTCTCCTCGATTCAGCGACTGTTGATCTTCAAATTCACGAGCAAATCAGTCAAACAATGCCACATTCTTGGAGCCATTTTTTGTCATTTGCAGAGTTTTTATGGTAACAGAAGAAGAATACTTGCGGGTGTGTCTTAAGTTTTTGCATCACATGTCTGCACGCGCTAGACGACGCACTTGCTTTCAGTCACGATTTCTTGCTGGTTGGGCGGTTGGTGGACAACAGCGAGCAGCCAAAAGTCATACGAGCATTTGAGGCGTCGACTGAAGTGACAGCGCATGATTTTGAGGCGGACTTAGTGCCTGTGTTGATGGCAGTGATGTTGCGTAAAATGGAATGTTAAGCAGGAGTAACTTGAAGGCGATGTAATCCAAGAATTGAGTATCGAATATGCGCATATTTTTGGCGATAGTAAAACATGTACCGGCGTAGGTAGTAGGTTGTGCAACATAGAACGTCAGAGCACACTACAAAGAACGTTAGAACACACGCACTGCGACGTAATTTGAAGTCTGGACGTCGTAAATGGCGGATGGGTGGAACGTGCCAGGTCTGCGTGGGCCGCACGCGTCTTCGGCGGCCAAACGCATCGGCACTTAGTAGCACATTTACGGAACGCTCTCTCTCTCTTTCTCTTTATTTTATAAGGGGATCTAAGCTGACGAAAGTTTTGTCAGACTTGTAAGATTGTTGAAGAATATTTTGCTTTACGAGCCAAGTCTTGCGAGTATCAGAAGGAAGTTCACGGAGAGATATATTTAAATAGATATTTTGGAAAATATTTGAAGAACGTGATATGTATAGAAAAAAACATAATATCACCATATGAACGTAGACTAGTTTTTACTAGAAATATTGTTTGACTGTCACGAAATGTTTCCATAAAAGTGAAAGGAATCGATAGCCAGTTCTATTATTGTGAAACAGGAATGACGGCCATTTTCATAGAATGGAAACAAAACTGACGTTCAGTTTCATAGAATGAGAAACAAGACTGATGCTCAGTTTCATAGAATGGGGAAAAACTGACGTTCAGTTTGATGGAATGGGAAACAAAACTGATGTTCAGTTCATAGAATGGGAACAAAACTGACGTTCAGTTTCATAGATTGGAAACAAAACTAGCTCTCAGTTTCCACTAAGAACCGGCCAATGACCGAGGTCATTACTGAAGTTTTCACAAGAAGATCTGATATCTGCCTTGCTCGTCTTAACCGAGATGCCCTCGCGTTCATTCAGAAGGAAGAGAAAAACCACAATGTGCTTGGAGCGAACAGCTGAGTTGTTTTCAGAAACTGTCCGTTTCTCCCTGTGCAACTGAGGTACCAGAACCATCAAGTGGTAGAGTTGGTGTTGGGATCGTTCTCATCAGCCGAATAATCTGACGCATTTGTAGGTTTAATAAAAGCAAAAGAGGATGAAGAACGATAAATCTGTTATCATTTTCAAAATGTACACTTAGTGCCATTTTGACTAAACTTGGTTTGAAAAGTTTCGATTTACTTCGGAAATAGAAGTGAAACAAATTGCTATGAGATCGTCGTGAGTTGTTTAAGCACTTGCTGGAATCTTCTTCATGAACCTCACATGATTGCATGAGAACGTTTGACGTAATGACAACGAAACTCTGTCATTTTGTTGGCTACAGGATGCAGCATAAGTGACTGGTTCATTTATACAAGCTTTCAATAATTGTATGGAATTGAGTATTTATTGGCTGCAGGATGAAATGTCGGCGACTAGTTAATTTTTCCAAGCTTCAGACAGGTTCTTTAGAATATTGAAAAAGATTCTCTAATTTCTATTGGGTTTATACAGTACTCTGATGATGACACACTCACAGGGTTTAGTATGCAGTGACTGCACAGGTGTACTGACAGTAATTGGTAATTGTTACTGTGTTGGAATCGCTTATTTCCCTAAAATATAAGAGCATTCTAATAAATACTTGTATACGAGTATTGCCATTCAAAAACTCATCATATTAGAGCAAAATAATAATAATGATGAAAATTCAAAATAATGATGATGAATTATAAAGATAACTATGAAAAAACAATAGCAACCAAAATAGTACAATTGGTAAACTTAACAATAATGACAATAAGCAAAATCATAAAAAATAATAAGAACATTATAAAAAACAATAGCTGCTTTATTATAATGATGATAGTAACAATCATCATAATAACGATATCAAAATAGTATCATAATAATGAAAATAAGGTGGCTGACATCTAGTGAACTATTTCTGGACAGGTAAGCTTACTCCTACATGTTGAGATCTAAGCAATTGATAATTCACGGGTTATCCACACTCTGACGCATGATGCTATTCCTTCACTTCGGAGAAACTCAGAACGTGACTTGCAGGAACGTGAAAGTTTCCACCACAAAATGTTTATGTTTTTGAGTGTAAAGCACAATCTCCCCGGCAGGAGAAGGCGCGGTTGGGTTGGGGATGTAACCTTGTAGGACTGAGCCCTGATATATGAGAAAATTGAATTCCAAAGTTTCAGTTTTTAATATTTTATTGTTGTCTGATTGGCGTTTTTACCATGCAGACGCTTAGGTTGTGTTTGAGAACGCATACTTTTATGAAAACTGTAAGGGATTTTACAGAACCAGTATCGATTACAGAACTAGTATTGATTACAAAACCAGTATCGATTACAGAACTTGTAACCAAAAAATCTTGGGCTGCAGAAACTTCTCCAACCGATTGTTGAGAAATTACTGCAGAATTGATAAATTTGTGAACTCATTTGTCTGAATTTATAGACAGTAACAATATTGTATGAATCATTTCTCTAAGGATAAGTGCATAGATGCTTGAAATATCCCTCTAGAACTTGGAACAATTAGTCTATTTTTGTGTTTCTTGCTCTTAATAAACAAAAGTAGACATCGAAAAATAGAAGTTTTCGTCTCAAAAAAGAAAGTCACTTGCCTGTAGTTAAGGCAACAGAAATCTAATTGTTCATTCTCAGGCCTTCTTCGTTACGTTCTATAGATCGTGGTTATTGGTTACTGTTTCTCTTTGTGATCTTAACATTCTGGTTGCAAACGTTTTGTTTGTACGTGCGATTTGGAGCGTTAAGTTATTTAGTTGGCTGAATTAAGTGCTCCGTTTGGTTCACTGGAGTTGATTTCTCGTGTTCAATGTGTGACCATTTAAACTTCTTCGAATGTGTCCTATTACTCAATGGTTTTTACTGATTACTTTATTTTACATTAAAGTACTGATTATTACAGTACTGACTACTCTACTTTGCAGCAAAGTATTTATTTTTGTAGTACTGACTACTGTATTTTACATTAAAGTACTTATTATTATAGTACGGATTACTTTACAGCAAGAATTTTGCTGATGAGTACAAATCGATTAGGTGTAATCAACGCAGTGCAGTTCTTCTGTACATAGAGAACTAACATGAATTTTAGATCAAATTCCACAGAAAGGATATCCAAATTAAGGTATTTTGTTACGCTTACAATATATGATCGCTTTAATCGAGCACATGCTATGCACTGTATACATTGGGGCGTGACGGGCTAGCGCTGGCAGTCAGTGGTATGTGTCCAGGTGCACTTTGATGTTTGCATCTTCGACAGCCTATTACAACGTGGCTTTGACCTATAGACGCCAAGAACAAGTCCTTGTAGAGAACAATAATTTTCGCCTTTGTGCGCATACGTTCACGGTCTGATAGCCCTCGTATGAATTCTCGTTGGTTAACCAAAAACCAGGAATCTTTCTGTGCCTTCTCCTCTCTACTACTCACTACTTGCTTGCCCTCCTGGATGGGTTTACTATCGGTCCAAGTCAGCATGCAAAATTGCTATCAGTTTTATCTACCTCGCGAATTACTTGGTGTCGTCAAGGTCCGAAGTAATGCTGAGCTACGGCCGTCCTTCAGGCGATATAAGACGTTGTGAACTGCAAAAGCTCGCGTTTCCGCCTTTCTTCGTCTCACGTCTCAGCAGCTGACGCAAGTCGCGGGTTAGTGTCGCTGTGAAATGTGACGCTGGCCACACCCTCAAAATGCGTCATCGTGCCAGCGTAGCGAACTTTTTTGGAACGTATTTTCATATTTTGATTTCAAGTTGCCTAAGGCGATAAAATTTGTTGATCTTTAAATAGAAAACCTGAATGTTGTTACTCTGCATTATTGCCAACTTTGTTCATGTCATTACAAAGTATAAAAGTATATTTTTAGTTCTGCCCAAGCAAAATGTGAAATCCTGGAACTATATTCGCTGTCGACTTGTTATACTAGTTCTTGAAGAGGACGAGTGCTTGGGAATAGCATATGTAGCTTTGCAACAGCGTATCGTGTGTGGTAATATGACATTTAACACATTTAGTATTCAGATACTGCCGTAAAACTTGATAAGTTGGTTATTATACGTCCTAGTGAAAGCATAATCAGAAAATGGGGGAATGATTATTCGTGACCTCTGATTCTTTAACTCACAGCAATTTCATTTCGCTGAAGAAAAGAAAGTGTAATGCCGTTAACTTTTTCCTTCTTCCTTTTTGAAATTTGATTACCGACTTATAGTTAGTGAAAGCGTAGAAACCATCAGTGAAGTCGTCCAAGAGATCAACATTCAGTGGTCGAGTTAGTGATGCAACATCAGGACGCTAGATGTGATATGGGCGAGTTGAGAGAGCAATTTTGATCTCGCTTGAAACATCACTAGTACTCTTCATATCTTATCGATAAGTACCATCACTATCCTTAAGATGATAACATTAAGAATTTAAAAACCAATGTAAATGCACTGTATACTCTATTGGAAATAAAGTTTATTTATTTATTTATTTGTGTGTGGAGGGTGGGGGGAACGTATGGGTGGGGGAAAGGGGGTGGATGAATATTAAGATATCCTTTCGCCAAAAGGCTGAATTTCCCAAAAAAATGAATGTTATCAGCCTATATGCCTCAGTATTCTTTACTCTAAGACATATGTGAGAAAGAATTCATGACGCAATGAAATGCATGTGTATATTTCTCTGTTATTTGACTGAATGAGAAAAACTTTAAAGCATTCAAGTCTTCTTCTCCCTCTAGGTCTTCTCACTCTAGGTTTTCTTCTCCCTTTAAATCTTCTCCACCCTCATAGTTTTCTTCTCTCTTTCGTCAGAAATGTTGCCAACTCACTGGAGCGTTGACAGAATGTTTTCGTCAAAGAAAGTTAACGATTAGCTCCTGAGTGACATGCTCATGCACATGTTGTGGCATGTTCATGCAGGTGTTATTTTACAATCCCATGACTACGAATTCACACACTTGAAGAGGTGTAATCATGCTCATAGCACCATGCCCACAGGATCATGCCTATACCATTAAAGCCCAACCTCAAAAGTTCAACCGAAGCACTAAAGTCCAGCCCAAAGCACAAAAGTTCAACCGAAGCACGAAAGTCCAGCCCAACCACAAAAGTTCAGCCCAACCACAAAAGTTCAACCGAAGCACGAAAGTCCAGCCCAAGCACAAAAGTTCAGCCCAAACACAAAATTAAAACCCATGTACAAAAGTTCAGCCCAAACACAAAAGTCCAGCCCAAACACAACAGTCTATCCCAAACACAACAGTCTAGCCAAAACACAACAGTCCAGCACAGATACAATTGACAAGGCTTGTACTTCACATGCCACTCGCTCCTCCCCATGAAGCTGCTGTGTCTAACTTCAGTACGTTCAATTGTAGGGTGTACACAGGCATCTCGTGACACTTGCTGTTGTGATTCTGTTCTATCAGAGTTGCTGTACAGCGTGAATAGGAGGTGCAGTAGTGGGGCAGCAGAGTAGACGTGTGGGAATGAATGTTTACATTAGGATGCAGAAATGTTTAACATTTTCATCTTTTAGGTTATACAGGGTATTACAGGGTTACGGAAACAATGTTCCAGGGTTACAGGAACAGAGTAGGCTGGAAAACCCATACTTAATTACATCGCAGTCAAAGATTTAGCTAAATTATGTACAGTACAGTGAACAAGTATCCGGCTGAATATACAGTGAACAAGTGTCCGGCTGAATATACAATGAACGAGCATCTGGCTGAATATACAATGAACAAGAGTCCGGCTGAATATACATCGATCATAAGCAAGGTTATAGCCTCTTGAGTATCATGACTAACATCTGACTACATCCGACATCTTGGTCTCTTCTGTCCATCATATTGTGTTTGTATATACACTTTCAATCTAGATGCAATTGATCTATTATACCCATAACTAGATTATTTTTAGTTATTCTTATTTTGATGAGAGTTTAACCCCCACACTTGCTCCATAACATGGTCAAATTAACTTCAATACATACAATTTATATAATTATTATGCAAAGTGCTTGGTTTTAGTTCTCTAATTGCATTTCAACATTAACATCAAGCACAACCCTGCACATTGTGTCCTGCACGATGCAGCATCCTCAAATGCCAATGTCCTACTATAATTACCTGAGAATAACTTTGAAAATAAGATTCAAAATAAATTGCGCAATGAAGGACTAATTATCTATTTTCTTTTGTTGGACTTCAAGTTCAAGAAATCTTATATCAACTTCTGGGTGAAAGTCCCAGGAATGTCGCCAACTATTGTAAGTAAATTACTGCTTGATTAATACACAGTTTAAAAATGCAGCTCAGTGAGCGTGTCGTATGAACTTCCTTTGTTTACACATTAAGGGGCAATATTTGAGCTTAAATTACGTGTAATGTAAAGAAGGTGAAACGTGATAATGTGCCGCACGCTGCTTGTTATTTTCAATATCATGATCCAGGTTGCATAAATTTTACTTTCTCTTTATTGTAGTTCTGGACTTGCATTTACTAACATTTCTGTAACATTCGTCACATTTATATTCCCCTTAACATTTGACGTTAATGATATTTTTTCCCATTATAAGAAGGAGCACCGTTTTGACATGGTGTCTATTACCGAACAAAAGAGCCATTAGTTTTCAACGTCCAATTTCTTCCCTAGCCGCCTAGCGTTCCTACCTTACTTGCTGGTAATTATTGGCCTCTGTAATAGCATTGCATTAATGCGGGAGACAATGCACTCTACAAATCCAAGCTTCAATGCTATTCAGTTCGTTGGTCGAAGAGTGATGTCTTGAACAGAAACACTAGTCTCAATATACATGCATACAATGTACCACGTAGTTAATTAAATTATTAAAATCTATGAGGTTGTTGCGAATGTAGCGATTATTGTACTGATATGCAGTAAACCATGGGCTGGGCGTGTATGACCTCTCCGAACTCAAACATGTGGGACTGCACATGCATACATATTGTATGTGTGTGTGCATACAATGCATACATGCTACACAGAGGAAGGTGGGGCTGCGTTCGGCCGTGGTCAAGTTCCGACAGTTTCGAACAATCATGACTAGACAAATCAGACTTCGAAGGTACACACCTTGTGTGGGACTTAAAGAATTTGTATTGGACCATTCAAGCGCCTTCGGATATTAAAACGAAAAAATCAGTTGACTTCGCGATCAGAGAGTTCTATGATACCGATCTGAACATAACCTATGAAAAGTGTCCTCTGAAATTGAAGGCCAATTTTAATAATAATACTGAAAAGTGGTACTAGACTTCAGTAACATGAATTTTTAACAAAATTTGTTTGTTGCTTGTAATACAAGGAAGTTTTATGACGGAAACGGAGGACGTACAGTCAAGCGGAACTGAAAAATTCAAGTTAGTTCTCACCAACATCACAGCATTTTAGTCCAGCAAGATAGTGCATTCCTACTTAATGTATATAGAATTTTCTAAATGCTGAAGCAATCCTAAAGTTCTGTAATGTGAAGTTTCCGCCTGTACCACCTTGACACAGAACGGCCCTCACAGTGAGAGGCTGTGCGTAGTCATGGGTGATAATATGATACGATTGTTAATTCGCAAGTTTAATCAATAAAGGTGATTCTCTTTATTTTATGTAGGTGAAATAATTTATTTTCTCCAAGTGTGCCATATTTTATTAATTTAAAGCTTCACTACTTAGAAGATGTCATTTTTTTCAGTTGGAACTGAAAAACATGTCATCGCTACTGTTTTTTTATTGCATACCTTTTGTTAGTGATAACCTTATATAAAACATATTTCTGAACACGTTCACTTATTCCGAGTTCCTCGAAATTAAATAAGTAGGAATTATAATTTCTACCCATCAGCAGGGAGCCCTGTCGTCTGAATGCAGTCGTGAATGGCAAATGATTTTCTCTATGAGTGACCTGAGTCCCCACCGAGCGTGGGTCAGAGAGACACATGAACAGTGACCACAGTTATATTAAAAGTGGCTGCACACCCAGTGACAGTAGTGATAGCTTCCATAGTTAATCGTTAATGGTAGTTACAAACCTAGCCACAGTAGTGATAACATTTAGTGCTAATTATCAATAGTTGTTACAGATCCAGCAACAGTTGTGATAGTGTATGGTGTTAACTATTATTAGTAATTACAGACCCAGCCACAGTAGTGATAATATTTAGACTTAACCGTTGATATTAGTTACAAGCCCAGCTATACAGTGATGGTATAGTTGCAGCTATAGGTATAGGAGAAGTAACTTTAGATCTAGGAAAGCTACAGATCTAGGAGAAGGCGTTATAAATTTATGAGAAAAAATATAGATCGAGAAGAAATAACTACAGATCTAGGAGAAGTAACTATCGATCTAGAAAGATGAATTATAGATCTGGAAGAAGTAACTATAGAGCTAGGAAAAACGACTATAAATTTAATGGAAGTTATTGCATATCTAGGAAATATAACAATAGAAATAAAGCGTTTCAATTTGCAGCCACAGTCTGAGTAGTAAAGTTACAATTTTCTGACCGACAGAGCGTAATGACAGTCACAAAAACATCCAATGCTCAAACTGCGGACGCATGAACACACACATTCGATGCAAACCATTAATTCAAAATGAACCCAAGAGTGAGTGTACAGAACTTTCTGGTCCACATTTAGTTGGGTCAAATTACTCACCCTTGATCCCCGTAGAGCTGCCTTGTCAATCAGGCAAGCTGTTCCCATGGATAGTAACCCCGAGACCTGTCCTTCTAAAGCAAGATTGACATATACTGCTTGCGAGCTGGTGAAGAAGACACAGAATGCTGTTGTGCAGGTATACTGCTTGCAAGCTGGTGAAGAAGACACAGAATGCTGTTCTGCAGGTTTCACTTTCTCCGCTGCCCTTATTTGTGATGATATTTAACTTGACTGTCTAGTATAAGTATCATGGTCCGTTCTAAATAATTTCAGAGCACCGAGGTCGTACTTGTTTACTCTGCTCTGATGATTTAAGGTCTCGCTTTCAAGAGCAGAAATGTTGTGAATTGTTTGAGTAACCACATCACGGTTTTTGACTTTCAATTGTTCCCCGACAGGAAGTGCTTTTTTTCCTACCGTACATATGCACCTGAAGTAATACTCCCTCACAAAGTACTATTTATATTCATACGGCCAATATTCCTTCGCAGCGTACTATTTATGTTCATATAGGCAATATTCCCTCACAAAGTACTATTTATATTCATACAGTCAATGTTCCCTCACAGTGAACTATTATTAGTAGTTACATTGTGATACATTGATTATGATACATGTACGTGACTGAAATGCCTGTGCATGAGTGAAGTTCGTGTACGTGACTGAATGAGCTTACGTGATTGGGGTGTACGTGCGTGATTGATGGCTTTACTTTAGACGGCATGGGACTTGGGGAGCAGCGCAAGAATGGGCCAAACGGCTCGTTTCTATTGCCTTATTCTATTCTATCCTTTTATTAATACGGTCAATGAAGAAAAAAGCGTCAATACACGACTTCTTCTATTAAACCCTTGAACTTTGAATTTCTAGACTTGCTTATTTGCAAGTTCACCGATTTCTTTTGTAACTTTTTCTCTTATGTAAAAAGCGTTTGGACAGAGAAGGGGGGGAGGGGGGCAGAACGGGGAGGTTTGGGACACAAATGTCATGAGGCCGCTAGACGACGGGGAAATTACGAATTTATTTAAAGAACTAAGGATTGCTTCATTTCTTATTCCTCGGCCACCACACGAGTGGGCTGCTGTGAGTCAGTGGTCTTTAGTGTCAGGTTTGACGAAATACATTTGTAGTCAGTTAGACCCGTCAAGTATCACGAAAACTCTATATGATCAGGCAGAACTCTAAGGTCTGACGAAAGCTATATATGATCAGGTAGACATGTCACGCATGACGGAAGTCATATGTGGTCAGGTAGAAATGTATGGCCTGATGGAAGCCATATGTGGTCACTTAGACATGAAAGGTCTGATGGAAGCCATATGTGGTCACTTAAACATGTAAGGTCTGATGGAAGTCATATGTGGTCAGGTAGAAATGTATGGTCTGATGGAAGCCATATGTGGTCACTTAGACATGTAAGGTCTGATGGAAGTCATATGTGGTCAGGTAGACATGTAAGGTCTGATGGAAGTCATATATGGTCAGGTAGACATGTAAGGTCTGATGGAAGTCATATGTGGTCAGGTAGACCTGTCAGGCTTGATAATCGTCAGGTATGACGCACACACACATCGGTTACTACTAGATGTGATAGTTCAAACGACGCATAGGCTAGGCGGTATGTGAGCATAGTGACTAAATGCAAAAGTTTAGAAAGTTCGTGGTATGTGTAGGTATATAGTGTATACATACAGGGAGTCTGTGTTAATGGAGACAGAAAATGACAATACGTTGTGCATCAAAGGAAGTAGCTGATTTTATAAATGCTCAATGACACATTAATCATGTCGATGGTGTTCATGTATCGATGTCCAGTTTAATATAAATATTAATGTTGGTTGAGCAATGTGAGGTCATCTCCTAGTCTCCATTAATGTTCAAGCCTCTACTCCCAAACATTATTTACTATGCCAACGCACAGAAAATTAACGATCCTTCATTTTTATTTCCTTTAAAAGCTACGACATTCTCCCGCCACCGCGGAGATTTCGGATTTTAGCCCTAAACGTGCATTTTTTCTACTGTATTTGCATAGGCGGAGTTCATCGACTTTAATTGAACGGATGGTTGATTAAGCGATGAAAATTCCGCAACCACCAGTTGATCATGTCTTTGTTACGCAACATGTTGGTCTTCCTAGCTTGCTTTTATTGTGGTCCGCCTATTGTTGATGTCAAGCTAACTCCCAAGCGAGGAAGTCTTGCCTGGTTTGTTGCCTCTCTCTCCACCTGCTGTCGTCTTTTTGCAGCCCAAAGTATAGATGTGCTTAGCACAGGGAAGACACAAGAGAATAGATGAAATTGAAATTGAAACAAGGGGGAGATAGATAATTATTATCATTATTATGCACTATAGCCACAATGAGAGGGGATAGAGAGATTTGCATTGTGCATTTGATATTGGTAGTTGAGGCTTATTCTAGAGATTTTTCAGTGGATAATCACGAGAATTTGTATAATTTAAAATACAAGGGTAGTGCAACTTAAATTATCGTCACCGATAGACTTATCCTAGAACTGGATTAATTCAGCACTCGAATAAGGCACTTAACTTTGTTCAGTATTTCTGGACCAATGGTATCTGTGTCACAGATATGCGATTTGGTATCTTAATTTTTCGAGTCCGGTATTCGAGTTTTTCGTAGATATTATGCGTATTGACCTATAATGAACATATACAACATTTTTTTGCAAGACAAATACGGTTTCTTCAAAAGGCAAGAAAATATTTAATCAGTAAATTTAATATCAAATGTGAGAAAAAGAAAACATTATGCACGTGTGTAAGAGCATATATCGGTTTACGCTGCTATAAATATAGTAATATTAGTTTATGTACGAGTATTTAGTACCAAAAGCATTCTGAGATTCTACTATTGGCTTAATCCCATAAAAAGTCCTCCACGTTATCTGATGAAACAGTTCACAAATTGCTAAAGTAACCAAAAATATTTTTTACGTGTGAGGTCTGGCTTCTATCATATCTCCACCCTCATAGCAAGCATTCGCACACAATAAAGTGTTTTTAGTAGTTTGAATTGAAGAAGAGGGCGAAGCGGTTGAGTAGTTGGGTGGAGGACAGCCAAATTATCCAAGGTGTTCGTAATTGCTCCGTACACCATTTTTATCCCAAATTTTTCATCGAAGATGAAGCAACCGCCAGCGGTCCTTAGAAGAGCAAAACAAGGACCAAAACCTGCATTGATGCTATGAAGAGTGATTCTCAAAGCTGTTCACTGTCATTGTCATTAAAATTTACCTCCTTTGTGCCATGATGAAACAAGTCTGTTACTAAAAGTATAAATGGGCTGTGACTTAGCGAACACGGTTCCATGTTCTCTCAGTTTGATACAAGGTGTTCCAAAAAATGTATGCAGTTTAAAAAGGGTGTAATTTGAATACTACTGATATGATACGTGTTCTGAATACAAAATAAAACTTTAAGTTTGTTCTATCGAATGAGACCTGTCTCAGTCTTCTAGCACTAGTAGTATTCAAACTACAGTTTTTTTAAATGTATACATTTTTGGGGATATCCTGTACTACAGGAGTCATGTCAACTTTACACCTCAGTCCGCCGTAAATATCATTTATTGTCAATCAAAACAGTTTCTATCATGAAGAAATTTGAATTTACGAATTTGACACTGCAGAGCTATAAATTTTGTGCTTCTTTAACTTTTTTCTCAGTACATGTGTTTCTTATAGAGAAGATTTTTAGCGCTTCTATTGGTTGGAAAAATAATGATTCACGTACGTGAAATCTCACGGAGCTAGGAACTTATTTTTTTTTGCTTAGCATTGGGTTCAAAGATTAGATACTCCAGGGCATTGCGTCATTGGTTGGTAACCCACCAATGGGCGGAGGAGCTGACAGTAAACTCATCCATGAATATTCAATAGAGATTTTCTTGTAGCTTACAGTAAATTATGAAACGTTGTTTACTTTTTTGGTTCTCAGTTTATGTGGAACGCATTTGCACGTTTGATTTATTTGATCTGGAAGCACGTTAATGCAGCAATTCTCACCAAAACGATGGTGAGACAGACCACAACACGACAATTTTGAGGTAATGGTACCCAACATTCTGGGCGTCGATACTGATGGATATCCTGAAATCTCAGTATTTGGGAATTTGTTGATAGCTTAGGATTTTGGTGGATATGCTGAAAATTTAGCATTATGGTGGAGCTTCTAATAATATAACATCCAAGGGATTTATCCATACATAGCTCAGCATTCAGGAGAAGAATTGTAATTCGCTTCTGATATCTTAGACTGTGTGTAATATCCTGAAACCTCTGACTTCACAGAGTACCACTAGAAAGCAAAATTTAGGACTGGAACACCACCAGAGTGGAAGAAAACTCTTAATTACAAGAAACATTGGATTTACTCAGACCCTTCAGATGCAACAACCCATACGTAGAGCACTCACTATTGTTCCATGGGATGAATCCAGGAATGTGAAGTGCAAGATTAATAAATAGTTGCCATGAAATTCAGTAGCTCAAAGAATAAAATTAATGTGTAGTTGACATGAAATCCAGTAATTTAAAGAGCAAGATTAATATATAGTTGCCATGAAATCCCGTACTTAAAAGAGCAAGATTAATAAATAGTTCATACGAAATTAATAAACTTTTACGGAAGCCTACAACGTTAACAGAGTTATACATAAGTAAGCGGTATTTTTAATAACCAAAATTGTGATATCATAAAAAACACATAACAAAGTTCAGCACCTCAGCGATGCATCGAACCCTTCTAATAAAATGAAGTTAAAACAGTGTCTTTCCAGTAGAGAATTATCTGAAATTGCAGTTTTAAGTGTGCATCATGCAACCATGTTTACGATGAGCTTCTCTGTTAGTGTTCTTAAATTGATATATAGTTTTTCCTTTATTTTCATCACTCCTATTTTCAAGAGCACGCAGAAGCTGGAAGCAGAAACATATCCACAGGAAGCAGAAACATATCCACAAGCTGAGTGTTTCAGTACCTGAAAAATACGTCATATTAAGATTTAAATGGAATGTTTTTAACGCTTCCCATGCATTTGAAATTGTTGGTCGCTCTCGACCATGAATTTCTTTGTGTTCTTAATTTCGTTCTCTACCGTGGTAACTCAAAGCAAGCTTTTCATTGGAGGTTTAAAAAAATTCCTGTTTCAAAAATTAATTTTTTTAAACATCATCAAGTTGTATTAATACCAAGATTATCGCTAGAGAACCTAGTTCTTGACTCTCATAATCTTTTATCTTAAATTGAAGCGAATATTCAAATCCCGTAGGATTGGATCTTATTGAAGAGTCGAAAAGAATAGATGTAGCTCACGTAAATTCAGTCGAACAATGCGGTCAAACCAGCATTTTTTTCGGGAATGTCTCCCGGCTGCGGTGATGCGAGTGCTGCATTCAGCAACGACCTCTCCGTCTACTGCAGCGCCAACTCCAGGAGCTGCGGGTTGCCCTATCGTCGAGTGAGAGGTGTTGTAGGTCTTCAGTTCTGTGTGGAGTGTCGCTAGGTGTGCATGCAAGAATAAGGTGGTCCGCTTGGTCTCACAGAGGACGCGGTGGAAAGGGCTTTCGATAAGTAGGGTGATTTCTTTCGAGGAATCCATGCCTCTTTTGTAGGCTTAATTCTAAACTCATTTGCTTCTAAATTCTTTGAACTCTTTCTAAGATGACGTGGGCTTGAAAATTGAACTAGGAGTCTCGAACTGAAGCGAAGTATAATAATCAGGCCTGCCCGAGATAGCTTTTTTCCTTCCAGCGCGTCGAAGTTGACTGACCGCGATTAGGGTCAAAAAGCGAGTTTAGTTCTAGTTTTTCGATCGTCGAGCTTGTACGAGACTGACTAACCTAAATATAGTGAACTGCTTGGCAAACTTCTCAAGGAGTAAACTCAACCAACGATGCAAAGGCGAGTACATACTATTTAATTCCAAGATTTCTCGTGCAGTAGCCATTTGGGGTTCAGTATTTGTTTATCTCCGTTGTATTTATAATATATTTGTTAGGCAGAGGTTTGTCTCCCTGATTGCTCCAGTTTTCAAAATGGCATGAGGCTGGATGGCTAAGAAGGAATAGTTAGGTCACCTCGAAGGCATACGAGGACCTAAGGTCATGAGAGTCCTGCAGAGCCTACTGGTGTTACGCCAACACTTCCACGTTAGTTTAGAAATCTAGGGACAAATTTTCGATCTTTAACATTTTGTCTATTTTCACACTGTTTTAGACAATTCTGCTGCTGCAAAATATTTTGAACAATTTTGCTGTTGTATAGTTTGCTGGATAATTCTGTTAACCCACAATTTTCAGGAAATTTTGCTTATGTTTAGTTGTCTAAAAATCCTGCTTGCGTGTAGTTTTCCGGAAGTTCTGCTCATGCGTAGTTTTCTAGAAATTCTGTTTGGGTATGGTTTTCTGGATAATTTCACATTTTTGCAGCATTCTGTAGAGTATTGCAGAATTCTATAAAGCTCTGCAGATGTACTGCATCATGAATAGTATAAGCATTGACTAGTATTCTGACAAGTAATTTCCTCACGAGGATGCCTAGATCTGGATAGTTTTCATTGCTGATGATGCATTAGCAAATAAGTGGTTTAAATTATTATTTTATGAGCATTGAGATTTTGTCTATTTTTTCAATGTTGAAATTGTGTGAAAAACCCAGATTTCAAGTAAGTTAATGTACGGTTTCGAGTCCTCAGTTATTGGCACTCATATTTATCATAAATTTAACCAAACTCTGAAATTCAGGCAAGTAAATATAAAGTTTGGGGTGCAACGCTAGGGATATCCGCCTCAACCAATAGTCGTTCATATTTGTGGCGAAATTAAAAATATATATTAGGCCACATGCACCGTATTATTCAGGGGGCTAAATATAATATCTTTTTCAACTCTCCCTTCTGCGTTTTGTTGTTGTCCCCAATTTTTAATGTTTGCTGTAGTCGTGGCTTAAACTTCATTGATTTTAATGATTAACGAGAGCCTAAGGACATCACCAGTACATTTCTTGTCTGCTTTTGTCTTCTCGAAGTTTCGGTGTTGGTTAGCGTATCTGGTGTTAGCCATTGTTTTTCTTTTTGCCTATTACTTTACATACTTTATGTATTATTTTATGTGCTCTTTACGTGTTATGTACGTATTACTCTGTATTTTTACATATTATTTTGTGTTATTTACGTAATACTTTGTGTTATTTATGTTTCTTTAAGTATTATTAACGTACTACTCCATGTGTTATTTTGCCGTCAGTGGAAGCTATTTTAAAATAAGGAAATTGTTCGAGTTAGAATCATACCTGGGCTTTGAATTTCGTGTTCATTTTTATTTATGCTGATTGGATTAGATAGTTATAAACTGAAGATTTTTTCTAGTTGAAGATAATGCGCAGTATTGACATTTATAAATTGTTCATCAAGTAGGTTTCATATACAACAACTGTTGCCAATGACTTAGTTTCCTCTATACTAAGCTTTTAAATCTCAAACAGATAGTGTATTTTCTGCAATGCTGCTGCAAATTTTACTTTCACGAAGCGCTGAGCAAACCCACAAAACTGTCACCATTGTTTCATGGTCGATAAATTGTTGGCACTCTCATGAAGAGCGTCAAGGCCCCTGAAAGGTTATCTTTGCGAATGTGTTGCATATTTTAACAAGTAATCGTTGCGAATGTGTTGCATATTACAGGTTATCGTTGCGAATGTGCTGCATATTTTAACGGGTAATCGTTGCGAATGTGTTGCATATTTTGGCAGGTTATCGTTCCAAATGTTTCATATTGTAACAGGTAATCGTTACAAATGTGTTGAATATTTTAACAGGTAATCATTTTTTCATAAGAAGTTCCTTTCAAAAAAAGGAAATTATGTTGCTGCACTGTGTATAATACCTCGTAGATGTGAATTTTTCTTAGCTTCCTTAACAACAGCTAGACTCGTTTTTTACTTAGGCCAATATTAATAATAAGAAGTTCGTATTCTCCCAACTGATCCTGATTTATACTTACGTTAGAGTACAAAATTGTAAATTACGCAAGCGCAAAGAATGGCCTAATCCAGTGAGTACGAATCGGGTTTTTTAACACATTCATTGCAATTGCCTAACCGGTGCAAATCTTTACTTTGTACATACAGTCACTACAAAGCTTTGAAAAAATTACAGAACCTAACCTGAGTGACCCACCGGTGGGTCATACCGCAATGAATGTGTTAAACGGGTCATAATAGTATCCTACGAGGCAAATGTTTGGAAATATAGTCTATTTTCGTCAGTGTGTCTTATTAGTCACCTATACTTTTTTCTCATAGGAGAGGCCAGCCTTTTGTTGATAACCGACCTCCAGCACGGGAGACTTCAACTTTTCTTTGTAGTTATCCACTTATTTATTTCATTTTATCTAGTTTCATTGCATCGGTTACTTAAGAATAAACCAACTAACTAGAAAAGGAAACATAGATGTGGGAGCAACCACCAGAAGGCGTCCTCCTTATAGCAGACCAGGTGGCGCTGCAAAACGGTCGCCCCTGACTCCTCCCCCTGTGTACGGCGCGATAACGGGCCGTGCCGGGCAGTAACGGGTTGTCCCGATGCCCGTAGCTGTAGGTATGCCTCGGACTGGTAGTGTAGCTACGTATGCTAAAACTATACCGAATTGTTTCATCAACTTGTGTTATGGTGTTGACGAGTATTTATTTTAGAAAGCCATGTGTAGCTCAATCTCTTGCTTATTTAGCTTGGACAAATTGTTTATCTGCGTTTGTATCGGTGAATTGAGTCGGTCACTTTTTTGCTCCTGATCTAACCCGGTAACTGAAACGAGTTTGT
>VCRD01000389.1:234956-278775 GCA_006783055.1 Trinorchestia longiramus
GCAGGAGAGAAGGACTCTGGATGTCGGCAGGAGAGAAGGACTCTGGATGTCGGCAGGAGAGAAGGACTCTGGATGTCGGCAAGGCCCTATATATCAGTAAGACCCTGGACTGCTGCGTTCACACGGTGTTGTTGGTGGTGCGTAGGCGCGGTTGCATAACAGCGTGGTGTAAGACCGCGTCAAAGCGTTCACTGACCGACACATGCGCGCAATTGCGATCCAGAGAACGTATGAAGATGACGCAGGTCTTGCATCACCCTTTCGTACTGTAAGTGTTCTAGTATCTGCTTTGGTTTCTGTGGGCTGCTATAGGTAAGTAAACAATACGTTTTAACGAGTAAAACAATCCGTTTTAACGAGTAAAACAATCCGTTTTAACAAGTAAAACAATCCGTTTTAATAAATAAAAGTTTTGACAAGCTAACAATATTCTTTTGTTCCACTAGATGACTCTACCAACTATAGTAGCATGTGCGTTTCATTGTCTACTGTTGTCTACCGTAAACACGCAGACGACTGGAACACCTGACCATTGTCTTTCACAGCTTATTGTGACGTTCAGTTAGCACGATCTACCATACGTTCTACAAGTGGTATCTCATTCTTTGCATTTAATTAGGAAGCTGACCACGTGCATGCGTTTGCTATTTGCATTTGCCTTTTGCACCTACATCTGCGTCTGGACCTACATTTGTTGCCGACACCTGGTTTAAAATATCACAGGAAAGCATGCCTAGGCGCTATTTTGAGTTTGTGCGGCGTAGTCTCATTTTAGCGTATGTCGGCAGCTCTAAGCCCTTCTCTTTTGTGGTTCATAATTTAAATAAGCATAGTTACTATCTTGTTTTTTATAACAATTCTAATTGTCTTTTGAATTATACACAAAAAAGTTTGTCCAGCGAGTGTAACTAGAGTAGTTATTCTGCTTACAACCATTGAAATGCACTCGTATTTTCAAGCACTCTTGCTTTCTGTGAGCGCGTATATCTACACTTACACGTATGTACTGAACGTCTTCAGTTGACGTTCGTCGTACGCCACTCCTCACAGCGTACACTCACTCGTGAGTAGCGCCAGACGACCTCTAATATCGTGCTGCTAATCGTGCGTTTGCGGCAATCATCGTCGGGGCGACGATAACACGACGCTCCAACGACTAAATGCTGGACGAGGAAGCAGCCGCGTACCGAGCCGCGTATCGAGTCGCGTTCTAATTCCATTGCAATTTCCTAATTCAATTTCGCGTTGCCAGGTGGTAGTCTCGCGTTGCCAGGTGGTAGTCTCGCGTTGCCAGGTGGTAGTCTCGCGTTGCCAGGTGGTAGTCTCGCGTTGCCAGGTGGTAGTCTCGGGCTGGCAATCACGTGACAAAATACAATGATTGCAATTTCTTGATACCCTTTCTTTACTCTAAAATCATAACCATTAAATGATTGCCTGGGCTTCCGTCATATTGAAAACATGAACATTGGAGTAAAATTGAAGAGGCAATGTAGAAAGGAAAATAGACGCTTTTAAAATTGTTGTTATTAAAAAATGAGAAAAAACGACAGAATTCCAGCGAGTGCTTGTAATATCAGAACCAACGCTTCGGTAGTGAAAGTGTATTTGTTATGTGAAGGCAAATTGAATTTGATCTTGACAAGTTTCTGAGACGAAATCCCCCGTAACATGGCAAAACAATGACCTTAACATGATTATAATTATTACATAATTACCATTTCCAAACTTGGTTGCCGCCCGTAACTGTTCGTGCGTGTCGCCACCGTTGGACACAACAGCGCAGTCTACACGGCCGTGTGACGCAAGATGCTCTGTAATAAAGTTACGGTTTGACGAAGTCAAGAATTGATTTAATTTGTCGAGGCTGAATGACTTTCTTGACAAAACCTCGTAGGCGTTGTAATGTACGATGCATGATTATTTTGATGCAGTGATGGTCATGAATGCAACTCTTACTACCAGTTGACCTCTTATGTTATGGAAAATTTGCTGTGCGACCGTGAGCATACACATGTACTGTATAATTCAGCGCATAACTCATTAACTGAGGACTCCTGGTTCATGAGCGTTTGTGGATCATATTTAGTTACTACCGTGTGGGGACCTAGCACTGGCAGCAGTTTTGTGACCAGCATTGCGCTGCTTAACGCTCTGACCCCGTACTGTGGTGACCACGCCCGTACAAACCAAATCCCCCTCTCCACACGCGTGTTCTCGCTGCAGCCTGTGGCACGTGTTCCTGCTGCAGCTTGTGCCACGTGTTCCCGCTGCAGCTTGTGGCACGTGTTCCCGCTGCAGCTTGTGGCACGTGTTCCCGCTGCAGCTTGTGGCACGTGTTCTAGATGGGCATTAAATCTTGTCAAGATAAGCGAACCCTTCATTTTTAGCTAAATTCATCATCGGATTGTATAATCATTTTATACGAGATTATACTCTTTTAGGTAGTCATTACTGCTATGTAATGATCACCTACTATTGAATGATAGGTGTAAAACTCAATGGCAAACCTTGTTTCAGTGAGTGAGCTCGCTAATCTGGACAAAACTCCACTCGTTTCAAGCATTGCAGCTTTCTCAAACGTCGCAGGAATGTTGGGGAAAACCGTTAATTCACTCGAGTGACATTTATTTTAAATAGATGCCTGCTCTACTATGGGTCTTACTGTTTGCCGTTCCAATGAACGTTTGTTCATGTTGGCATAAATAAATACAAACTACCATCGAAATTTAGTTTTATTAGTGTTTATATATTGGACTTTAGCTCAGTGCCTTAGCCATCGTGCTGTGGCCGGACAGTGGCCCCTTGCTGAGAAGTGGACGAGGTTTTCGAGTCAGGACTGTGATGACATGATTCATGAAGACGTGCAAGGACTACATGAAGATGTACTACAAATTGCATGGAGTAAAAGAATGCAAGAACAAAATATGTAAGCGTACAATCGCGTTCACTGTACGACTGTGACAGAAATAATGCATGAAAGTATGATAGTATTGCGTGTGAACATGTACGACTGACATGATGGGTGAGAGCGAATTACTATCCGCAAGCTCTTATTCGCTGGCGCATTTGCAACTGTACGTGTGTGTCGTTGCAGTTTTCTCGGTGCTTTCGAAGAACTCGACTTTCTTCCCTTCACACAAACCAGAACTGGTGCGTCGAGTTCACTTCTCTGTGCAAAGAGGATGTTTTTTTATTTTGGTTATTAACTTTGTCAATGAAAGTAATCAAGCTTTTGCGAGGGGAGAATTGTCGTACTTAGTTATATTTCAACAGGTTGGCTGTTCATGGGGTTTATTTTGAAAATAAATAAGATTAACTTGACTATGAGTAGTTACATTACAATGAATGTGTAGGTGTAAGATTGCCCTAATGCTTATCTTCTCAATAGTATTCCTAACTAATTTTCTAAAATTCTTTAATTAATATTAACCTTTAAATAATATTCAAGAGCTCCTCTCGAGGACAGCCTGCTTCTGTGTCTGTTCTTGTCAGTACAGTTTCAGGTAACTGAAATCTTGAATATCCGTAAGCTATCGACCGTGAAACCAGCAACGTTTTTTCTATGTTGTGCATTAAGTTTCGTGTTAAGAATTCTTTGTTTATTCTTCGCCGTTCTTCTCTTTCATTTTTCACTTTTACATGCTACGTGCACAGGACTAAGTTGTGTTGTTGCTTCCTTTTGTGTGAAAACAGGGTTGTTCTTTTACTTGCAACACTAGTCTTCAAGCTTGTAGTTACATCTATTCCTTCAAATGTAATATTGCGTCATTTTAGTAGGGAACGAAAAGAATAGTAATAGTACTTGATATATTGCAAAAATAAAGTCGTTTAACCTGTGACGATGAAGGGGAAAATCAAAAAATAATATTCCACAGTAATTTCCACTTGCGTACAGGGTGACAGCCGTCCTGAGAGAGAACACTACTTGATAAATGAAAGTTTTCCATTCATTTTGTACTGAAATTTTGTCATGACCTAAACACACCGGTTTGAGCACCTTTATTGCCATAACATTCAGTGATTCTATATCGTTCTTAATTCCTAGGGGCCTGTGTATGATCACGGTGCTTGTGTGTGACTGAAATACCCGTGTGTTATTAAAGGCCGTGATCGTGACTGAAATGTCGGTGCGTGATTGATGCCTTTAGTTTCAACGATGTGGGACTGGGGTAGTAACCCAAGAAGGAAATAAACGGCTCGTTCCTGTTGCCATATTCTATTATTCAGAAACTTGAAGGCGTGACACCTGACACGCCCACTGCCAAGCGACGATTTCTTAATCGCTGTTACCTGCAATTTCCTACGTTGATAAAAATATATTAAATATCCATAAATTCAATATTAATAAATGGTGAGTTCAAGAATTTGAGATTATGAGTCGTACAATTAATGTGTATTGACCAGCAAATAATGCATAAATTTTCCAGACCCAACTTTTATTGTAGTTAGTTGAGGGAATTTTTAGCTTGTGACTTTTGCTCTTAATACCCATTTACCAGTGTAATGAATTTATTCATTGGACATGAAATTCACTAAAATTAGTGGATTGTCGGCATTACTGGTACTTTTGACAGGTTCTTTAAGGATTACTTCATTCACTGAAATTAGTTAACAGGGACTTTAGGGATTATACCGTTCGCTAAAATTAGTTGACAGGGTCTTTATGGATTACTTCATTCACTGAAATTGTCTGGGAGTTTCGGAATTACTTAATTCTGTAAAAATAATTGCCTTAGAGTTTGCGCTGCTCTAACAAAATCTTGAATTATTAAAGCAAACGGTCAATAATCTGGGACTTCAAAACACTCACGAGCACCCGTACACGACTTTTTACGGTTGGGTTGCATGGTTAGAACTATTTTTTTATAGTGTATCCTAGATTCAGAACACTTTCTATATTCGCACAGTAAAATACTGGTGTTTTCGAATAGACCAATAAATTAAATTGGAAGTAGATTACATTGGCTACTATGTGCATGACGTACTCTGTAAATAATGCATTTCGTAAAAATGTAAATGGCACAAACGTAATTTTCACGTTGTTGCTCATGTAGGAAGAATTCCTGCCATACGTGCCGTGTCAATGATGCAAATCTAACTTTTTCAATATGTTCAAATAGGCTTTCACGAGGAATTCCTGCCACTGCAACTGTAATATTTGCTGCGTCAATACTGCAAATGTAAGAAGCAAGACGAGGAGCTTATGGGACGATGAGAATGTCGGTGAGGGAGTTTTTGTTTGCCTTGTAACGGAGGCGCTGCCGCCCTGGGGAGGAGAGGCTGAGGGAGCTTAGTTGTTGCGGCTGCTGCTGCTGCTGTTGCTGCTGCTGCTGTTGCTGCTGCTGTTGTTGCTGTTCGCACTGCAACTAACTGTAGTTACTAGTCAGCAGCAGGTTAAAGTATTATATTTTCACCAGCACAAATAGTATTCACAAATGGCTGAGGTTGTTTGACCTGTGAGAGGGGAAAAATAGTAGCAGATGTAAGTTGAAGGCCCAACAGCAATGGAAAATTCTATGACAGTAAAATTATTCGTTTCACTTTGTTATTTTGCTTCACGAATTTACACACAAAGTTAATGATTAGTTAAAACGAGAATTTATAAGTGGATATCCTGAGGATATTGTAGTGTGCCCCCGACTTCCATGAAGGTGCTCAGTGCACATCAAGAGACCCTGAGGAGGTCGTGGTGTGTGGCAGACGAATCTTGCACGAGCAGATGCTGTCGTCTTCGATGATGTCGGTACGGAAGACTGCAACGAAAAATACAAACATCGTTGATTTTGCTTGCGCTGTTTTCAAGTTCTGAAAGAAATCAGCTACACATTGAAAGGCATGAAAACCGGTTGGCGTGTTCAAGAAAATTTATTAATTTTTGGAGGAAGTAAATTTAGTTACATCATTTAGGCACGTATGTATAAGAAAGTTACAGGACTTCCTCAGGGTAGAATTTCATCCTAAAATATTCTTTTATATTACCGTCGCTTTCTTATTTCATGAATTGTCTCTAGATTTCTAATTTGTCAATTCAATGATATAAAGGTATCACTTAATGTACCACTGCATGCACTTCCTATCAACATTCGTTCCATTATTGTTTAAGCGTGTACTCTTATCTGTTGTTTTTAGTCTGCTACAAATGTACTAACTTTATTCGAATTATATATATATATATATATAATTTTCTAACAGCTTCACACCTCTGTAATCTGTCGCGTCCACATTTTCACAACAAATGTCCCAATCTTCTGGTGGTGTGCGCAGGCCTGCCTGAAGTATTCAGTGCTTGAGCGGGCGCTGTGGTGAGGAAAACGAGAGTAAAAGTGGTCTGTCTGTTCTGGTTCCCGCCCGGCCCACACGCTTCACTCGTACGAACCGTGTAGTGACTTTCTGTAATGCCGATCTTTACTGTAGTTCGTCGGGGGAAACTTTGGGATTAGCTCATGATGTTCACGTGCTGGGTATGTAAATGGATTTACTGTGTGCATTGTATGTACAACTGAACGGCACACGGGTCTCGTGCTATTTGCATCCACAATACACTTGACGCAGCTCGATTGCAACGAAAGATCCTCTTATGTTCTGGCATACTTACAATTAGCCTGATGGTAGATGTCAGTGTGTTCAGAGTTTTCGCGCCCCGTCACAGTATGAGCTCTAGAGCTTCAAGACACGCACAGCGTGAACACTATCGTCATGCACGACTTGCACGAGACACGTGCGTTGCGTACTGAGAGTGTACGGCCTCCTGCTCGTTGCAAGCACGCGCTCTTCACGCGAGCGTTGTTTCGTGGTGCTTGAATGCGTTAAACTCGCATTGATCTCTAATTTTATGCCGAGATCCAAAGTGATTTCAGTGTCTAATTCTGTGCCAATATCTAATGTGATATCAGTGTATAATTCTGTGCTAATATCTAAAGTGATCTCAGTGTTGAATCCTGTACCGAGATTTAGAACGATCTCAGTGTTTAATTCTGTACTGAGATCACGAGATATCGGCGGTCGAGAGAAGTAGAAGTGATCCATAATATACACGATAATAATAATATGAATATACTAGAACATTAAATCATTGCTAATTCCTTGTTGCCGCTGATACTACTTTCCCATATTTTCTTCTAAATACTTAAGACCCTTTAATACCAGCGGCCGGAATACAGGTCGGTATAATAACTGCTGGTGTTCATAAATTTAATGTTGTGTCCGCAGATCCAACTTTCTTAAACATTCAACTCAACGTTTAAACGTCCCCTGAATATTTAGTACGACTTTCTTTCACGGGAATGTATACTAAATCAGAAATGAAATCGGTTGGACTTTTAGGACTCCAACATGTAGCGAAATACTTGCTTTTTGGATCAAGTTTTGTAGCTCATAAAGACCCAGAGCAGCAGGGGCGTACATATGAGCCTCTTAAAAAAAAACAATCTTTATTTCCAATCAAGTACACAGTACATAGACATTTAGTACATTGGTTTTTAAATTCTTAAGGTTAACATTCTTAGAGTAAGGATGATGGTGAACTCCATGCGACGATCCTGGGATGTGTCCATGGGCGATGAGTTGAGGTCTTACCGATAAGTGCGAGCTCACGGCGTGAAACGAGAAACAGCTCGTATTCATTGCTGGGTTTCGAACCCGCACGCAGTCTTTCTGCACAAGCAGAGACCCGATACAGAACACGGGCCGCATACCACTCGACTACGGTGGCTGATTCTAAAAGATTTTAGGATAGCGTTAAGCATCGGAATTTGCCTACACGCGTTTGCCGTTGTGATGCCATACGTATTAGAGTCTTCTATTATTAGCAGACTCTGAGTATTAGATCTAGCTATTACTGTGCCACCCCAAAATCTCATTTAGCTACCCGAAAATATCATTTCTGTTGGCTCGATGAGCACGTTCGAGACCGTTGGTTTGAATGCTATGAGGGATACGGTGCTTGCCAAAAAGGAATTTCTGTACTGACAAAACTTTGGTGGAGGTAGAATATCGTATTTTCTTTTAGAATCAACAGGACACCAATTTTTGAGCCACGTTTACAGCAAAATCAAAAGATGCGTGCTCTATTACTCGCTAGTTTTTGACTCTTGGAAGAAAACCGTATTTTTTGTGTGTGCACTCAAACTTGTGGTGACTAGTTCTCAGACTTTGAATTGAAGTATCCAATTGTTCGTTAATTGTGTGAAAAAAATTCTTCAATTCGTTCTCTCGGAGACCTAATTCATTAACATCGGACACGTCTGGCTCTTGTTCGTGTGAAACGACCTCATTTGAGCGGTTGGAATGACAGCACTGCGACATATGGTGTCTAGAAGCAAAGAAAACTTTTGAATTTGCAGTTTGTGCTCCTTGGCTGCAAATAAATCCAGGTCAAACTAGTGTTTGGGAATTACGTGGGATTACCATCGTCGGTGAGAATTCAGTATCATGACTTAATGGAAAGGCTCCAATGATGACAGGTCCTAAAGAATGAAATTTAATTATATTTTATTTGTGCCACGTACTTTAAGAAATAGGTAGCGATGCGTTTATGTTTAGCGTCCTCTTTGTGGCGTAGTCGTTGAGCTGAATGCATTATAACCAGCATATGCGATCTCAATTTTTTGTAGGCAGGTAAAAAGATATTGTATTCAGGTAAAAAAATCGTTGTGTTGGCAGGTAAAGAATGTTATTTTATAGGCAAAATAATATTTTATCACGATAGGATTTACACTGTCGTCGACTATCAGTGTGTGACAGAGGGACAGAGTCGAAGGCGTCTATTTGTTCAACATGTCAAATGGACTCTCAAGAATGAAATAATGTCAGATAAGGAAACAGGAATATAATAATGCCATGCGGTCTATTTAGAACGTAATGATGCTATATGGAATACCAAAAATATTATCATATAAACCATCAAGAATATAATGTCACATGGACAATCAGGAGCGTAATAATGTCATATGGACTTTCAGGGATATAATACTGCCGTATGGACAATCAGGGATATAATACTGCCGTATGGACAACCAGAACTATAATAATATCATGCAACAAGGAAACAGCAAGTGTGATGGAGCCACTGAAGTGCCCATTAAACAGACCCTCGATACGTGAGCGCTGCTTTATTTTTTTTCGGTTTGTTTCCAGTCTACATGTGCAGTGAGGATGAATGAGGGATTCGTATTATTTTACAAACTGTAAGTATTGAAAAACTTGGTGAAATTCGAACGATTTATATAATTCCTGATTAACATCTCACTCATTGTTTACTGGCACATAGACAAATTGTGAAGCGTGGGTTTCCGACACCTCTGGGTGTTCGCTCTAGGGCTGTTCAGGGCTGAATGTTTACCAAAATCAGTAGGCTAGTTTAGATGACGTTTAAGAGTGGAACGTCTCATTCATTTAGAGAAACAAAGGATGTGGAGAACTGTTTGCTTGAAGTGCTGCTGCAACAGGTGCAGCCGTTAAAGAACGGGTACACAGGGTGCAGTACTGTGCTACACAAACAGCTGTTGGTGTGGTGTGTGCTCTGGGCCTTCTGGGAGTGAACTTGATTTTGTGCACGGTAATGGGCGCAGTTGTGCATTATTTCATTAGTTGTCAGTGTGGAGTGTTGGCCAATTGGTTGATAGGGTAAAGTATTCATAAATTGGTTGAAAATGCTGAATACTTTGTTACTACAAAATGTTTGCTGATATTGCTAATAAGTTGGTATTATAGAATTATGTTTGACCTGTTGGTAGTGCACTACGTTGCATAAAAATAAGGGTTGATTTACTCATAAATGCTGTTAATAAAACTGTATTTGTCAGTGTAAGATGCATACTTTGCGTTCTGATTGGGGGTCCGTTATGCATTGTCATACTATTGTTCCGTCAGTATGTGGGGAGTAACGTTTAAGCTACCACTGCTTTATATGTACTCAGAAGCAAACAGCTAGGTGAAGTTATGGAAAAGAGTGGTAACACATTCCACGATTCACCATCTGATGCGCCATGCAGTTGCCAAATGAGCTCGAGGGATGACTTACTGTCGCTGCGCAACGTAGGTTATGGTCACAGTATTGTTATAGGTGAAGGACTAGATGTTCCTCCACGAGCTAGCGTATGGGAGTAACGGTATGCTTCGTTACTTTGTGTGAACTACGCACAAATGTTGTCAACTACAGGTCTCTCGACGACAGCAGCAGGTCGGAAGTACAGACTGTGGGGCAGTTGTCAAACTTTTGGGTCTTGTAATATGGAAAAAAATCACTCTGACGCGCGTACTGTCGTTCGTGATGGCCGGAGTAGGAGAAACTTGGAGCTCCACCCTATGAATTTTTCTTTTTAATAATTGGTTATTCAGATATCATAGGAAATGTCTGTAGTTCACATGTGCGCGTAGCTGCTGTTTTGGGAATATCTCTGCTGATAATTCTCTCAATCATTGCTTGAATAAAGTACTCGTGTGGTAGAGTTCCTTTATTTTTCAATGAGAGGTGTACAAGTACAGCTCCCGAGTTTAAGAGAAATCGTTCCACCACATTAAACTTAGCGCTGCTGTTATCTTCATGCTGTAGTGCAACGGCTGCTGTTGTCTCCATGCTGTAGTGCAAAATGTGTTTTCCTTCGTTCGCTTCTGTGCAGCCATCGTCGACTTTCTGAAACGGTCTGTAGTGCATAGCTGCAGGACACATACCCAGGGGACGTCTCCACCCTGCTAAGACATATACAGCCAGGTGAAACACAAGGTGTAACACCAGCTTTTGAAATTGCAACGGGCTTGCAGTAGCAGATCTAAGTTGCAGTATCAGCTGTAAATAGTACAGTGTTAGTAATAACAACCGTTTCTGCTGCTGCTGTATTTAGCAGTAATAAGACGCTTACTCGCCCGTAATGTACGGAGAAATTTCTCTTTCTCTCCACTCTGTTCACTCTCTGCCGTAATTACACCGACAGCTGTCGGAAAGCGACATTTTTCCGTTTGACCTGGAAACGTACTTTTATTTGTATACAGTATTTAGGAATGTTTCAATTGACTTGGTCTCGTTTATTCCTTATTCAGAGTTCACGACGACACGATGTTGGTCATATGGTAAAGTTAGGCACATTTGCTGGAATTTTCTTCAATTTTAATAAAAAGAGGAGAGCAAAACACAATGATAAAAACTTCATTATAATACGAACGTTTCGGGCTAACACCCATCATCAGCTTTTCTTAAAAGAAAATTCAACATATACCACTGAAACAAAAAAGAAAAAGATGTAAGAACATAAATTTAGAAGAAAAGCCAAAAGAGATATAACAAAAAACACGACTAAGAACTAATAATGGAAAGGGGGTATGAGCTTAACTGGTTGTTAAGTGATGGCTTGCATTTAAAAATGAAAAGAGACTCTAAAATTCTAAGATCTAAAACACTTGAAGCTGCGCGTACTACTTTGAAATGACTAGAATGGGGTATCGTATTGCACGTTTCTGCATGATCGCGAACAGCAGAATGAGACGGACTGGTCAGACGAGCACCAGTGCGGTAACTAACTCCAAAATGCTCTGCCATTCTAGCTCCGAGAGTACGTGTGGTCATGCCAACGTACTCAGATGCACAACGTGCACAACTGTACGAATACACTAGAGAGGCCTGCATAGTGGACGGAAGTTTGTCTTTATAACTGAAAAAAGAACCAACTGTAAATTTGTTTCTTAAAATTATATGAAAATCTATACCAGTAAAATGTCTAGAGAGGAGGGCCAGTAATTCTGTTTTCAGTTTTTCTGAGTAAGGTCCAAAATACGGTAAACACAGATAAATTGGTTGAGAGATCAGATGTTGAGATGTCGAATTCGGTGAAATATTGGTATTTTTAAACTTTTTATCCAAAAATTTACCTATTTGGTATTCGATGAATGAAGATCTAATTCTACAATTCTTGATACACTTCACTGCTGTAGTCTTGATGCCCTTCGTTGCTGTAGTCTTGATGCCCTTCGTTGCTGTAGTCTTGATACCCTTCGTTGCTGTAGTCTTGATACCCTTCGTTGCTGTAGTCTTGATACCCTTCGTTGCTGTAGTCTTGATACCCTTCGTTGCTGTAGTCTTGATACCCTTCGTTGCTGTAGTCTTGATACCCTTCGTTGCTGTAGTCTTGATACACTTCGTTGCTGTAGTCTTGATACACTTCACTGCTGTAGTCTTGATACACTTCACTGCTGTAGTTCACGGATAGTCTTACAGTTTCTACACGGAACTTGGTGCCTAGTTTGGTTTGTCCAATTTATCAATTTCAAATTGCTGTATTTTACAGTTACCAATTTCTTTCACACATGGAGTTTTTATTATCATCTAGTGTAACAAATTTGTTTAACCGAACCCAATGAAGAATGAAAGTTTGATATGCTACACTTTCTTTTATTTTTGGTCTTTTTGCATGCGAGACGAAGTCAGGTGTGGCAAATTTAAGTGTCTGAATCCGTTGTTTGTTATTCTTTGTACCAAGCGTCTTTCTGAATGCCTTTTTTACTGCTAGTATTGAAATGTAAAATTTCTGTTTCGATATTTCCCGTACGAAACATGTAGAAAAATGTAAGAATGCATGTCAATTCTACGAAAGGTTTTGGAAGTCTAAAATAAATTCTGAGCACCTGCACACGTCTGTTCCGACGTGCAATTCTGAGCACCTGCACACGTCTGTTCCGACGTGCAATTCTGAGCACCTGCATACGTCTGTTCCGACGTGCAATTCTGAGCACCTGCATACGTCTGTTCCGACGTGAAATTCTGAGCAACTGCATACATCTGTTTCCAATTGTTACTCGTTTTCAAAGTTGCGCGCTTTCGACTCCTTCACTTTGAGACCTGGGTAACGAACTACCTTTTTTCTTCGTATTAACCGTTATTTATGAATAATATTGATCTCTGTAATTTATAGACTATATAAACTTTTGACTCTATATGCAATATGTTGAGAATAATGACCTGTACTGCGTTCATTTTCCATATTTTCAAATATGTCATATTTTAGATGCAATAATCTTGCCATTTGAGCAAAATTTGTCTTCTTTTTCTTGTCTTTCTGTTTTTATTCGGCTGTGAGATTTCTTTTTAAGAATTACGAGCATAATTACAAAATATAAATTAACTGACTGAATTTCCCAATTGTTGTTCAGTGTTGGATAAAATGATTCCTTCATGAATAACAGTTTACTTGTGTTAATTTTTTATTAGGGTATCTTTTTTGGTAATCTACCTTTCTTGAAATACTAGAAATTTTTCAACTTCTTACTCACCCTTGAAGTTGAATAGAGAATGTTCTAGGCCATAGGCAAAGGAATTTTGATGATCACATTAAGCGATTAAAGGATATAAGTTATTTCTTTACTCAGTTATTAGAAATTTCACTACTTCCCTGCTCTCATTTTAACAAAAAATTCTTTGATTCAACTCTGGTAATTTAATTTACTCCAGTAATACTTAAATTTCTTGATAAATCTGCATGGAACTCCAGTAAATACTGAGAAATGAAGTACTTGAAGCGCGTGAAGTGGCCTAGATTTCCAGGCTCTTTTAATGATGAAACTAAGAAATCTAGAAACTATGTCACAAAACTGGTTCGCATAGCAGTCATTTTTTCCCGGTGTTGACTTGGCAGCAGAACTGTGTAAGCACTCGCTCCTCAAGTGACCGCTCCACACGTCGCTCTAGGGAGGGGCTCTACACAGCATTGTCTTTCATTTAATGTTTCTTTTACAAGGTTTCAGGTCAGAAATTAACTTCTTGGGCTACTGATTACTTGTTAGACCTATTTACTGTCACCATTAGTGCTTGAAATTAAAGCATTTTGGAAACTTTTTGAATGTTACAATTTTTCTTGTCGAAAGTGGCGTGAAGATATTGAGACATGGATGACTACTTTTTGTAGCTCATGTTAATGGTGCTCATTGAATTCAGTAAGAAAATTTGTACGATGTGAAAGCTGAAATTGACAATGTCCAAAGGGCACTCTTTTGAATTGTTGGGAAAGTCTTAAAACTCTTAGACTCGTAGTAGTCCTTCGGCGGGAAAATAATTTTTTTTACTGATTGTGTGTTTATGAACAGACTATGTGGTTGAGAGCTCCTCAAGCCGGTAAATTTCAAATACTTTTTCCTTTTAATGTTTTACGTGTTTTGTCTCAAGTTTTTTCGAAAGCTTTCTTTTATCGATGAACACGTTGCTACGAGTGAGACGCAGAAGCGCTCGGCTCTCAATTCCGCTAGCTAAAAACCGTAATATGAACTGTGAATTGCACTAAACTAGCTTTCCAGTTCCCTCCTTTTTGTCATTACTAAACCAAGAGATAGACTTACACATCTTAAAGTCACAATTACCGAGAATGACTTGTGACAAACCTCAGAAGCGAACAGAGTTACATGAAGGGTAGCTTTGCATGATGCTGTTTTTGATCTAGTAACAGATATGTAGAGTGAAACTGTGGTTTCGACTAAAATTATGCGTGCAAGGGATTTTCTGTATCAGACCTTTGGTTTTTTTATTTGTGAGGGAGAATGAAAATGTTGGGAGTTAAAAAACGAAGAGATTTTTTCTATTATATATCTCTTTTCTTCAGAAAATAAAATCAGCTTTCCTTTATTTTGTTAAATATAAATAGCTACTCTCCATTATTTAATGAAATAATAACCACTCATTTTTTTGGTGGTGAATTTAAATTTGATGTTGCTTTAGTTCAGAAAAATTTTGGCCGGTGCCAACGGAAATAAATGTTGAGAAGAAATACATCAGAGGTAAGTCGACCATCCTCAAAAATTTGTGAGGTTCGGCTTACAACCTCCGCCCAAAGACATTCAAGTCTTGATAGCCTTTTGCAACATCCAAGACCACCGACCACTTCCCCAACACACTTTCACTGCTATACGACAGTCTTCAACTGAGAATTTACGAGTTTTATAGCATGCTTTCTCACAATCACTTGCTACGTCACGCTTTCATCGAAACTTCGCTTAATTCCTTCTTGTGCGAAAGTGAGCGCTGGAGGAGGGAGCGCTGCTCATGGAGTGTCGGCCGTCTTACATTTTTTCTTCCAGTGACGAAGAATCTTTAAAAAATATATGAAAAGATGTGTTCCATTTTATCAGTAATTCCATGAAAGTGTTTGAAAAATTGTAGAATAATTCACACGAGTATATACTTTTTTCTTCAGCTTATAATTGTAAAGAGTAAGAAATTCGGTATGAATTTTCAAATTTTCTTATGTGTCCACTAATAATTTCCTTTAACACGTTTGTTGCGATTGCCTAGCCGGTGCAAATATTTACTTTGTACACATAATCACTAAAAGACTTGGAAAAAATTACAGAACCTAACCTAAGTGACCCACCGGTGGGTCGCATCGCAACAAACGTGTTAATTTTCATATGATGTTTATTGGACATTAGTTAACGCATACGGCACTAAAACGACTGTCGTTATCACATGAACTTTTTAGTACAGCTCTCAACTGAAGAGAAACTTGGTCTCACTCGAAAGTTACTATGGAGGAGAGATTAGGGAGAACCGCAAGAAATTGAACTTCAACTTGGATGTCGAAGAAATTCGTAAGGACGCTGCTAATGGGAATTTAAACTGTCAAAAAATTCAGTAGACATACCGGAGTTGACATCGCCCAAAAAACGTTTCATCGTTACATACCGTCCTGCTCTTGAATGCAGGCATAAAATACTATCACAATGACTCAAGGGGGTATTTTTTCAATTTATTCTCAAAATTACTGCGAAATTTATTTAGTCCGTGCAAGTCGGTTTCTCTTTTCGTATGTAGAATTAAAAAATGGATTTAATCCTAACAACATGTGAAAGTTTCATTGGTTGTGACATGAATATACAAGTTCTGTTATGTACGAATTGTGTGTGTTCGCTCTACATTTCAGCAATAAATTGTTTTAAATATTCTTATGTACAAGTTACATATGTTTGATCTTAATTCAAAAGATAAATTAAAGTGGATTTGCGGAGGTTTGAGGTCCGTACCGTCATGGACTCTCATATCTTCATCTAGTTACTTTAACGTGCCACAATAAAGATAGTGTAGATACGTAAAATGTGCCTCGTATCGTAACTGAGGCGAACAGTACGAGTGTGTTAGTGAAATAGTCGAGTGGGAAATGCTGCGTCCTTTGTATGTTGAGATTTTTGAGTGCAGTCATTTAGAGCCATTATGGTATGAGTTTACGAAGTTTTTGTTACACTTTGTCCTCAAACTCCACAGACCTAAATTGTAGCTCCGGCATCTCTCTTTACAAACACTAATTTAACCCTGTCCTGTCTGCTGGGACATATATATGTCTCCACGGACATTTTCAAAAAGCTTAACACCTTGTATTGGTTTCAGAAATACACTGATGTAGATCAGATTAGAGTATTATTAGAAGATTGTTTCCTACATGCCACAACATTACTAAGCATTTGGTTTTCTAATATATCTTTTCATGTTCAAATTCATGACGCGAGTATCTGTTTTAAAAGGATTTGTTAAGCCAGAGCTTCATGTCCTCTGTTGAATTTAACGGCCAAGCAGAGCCACATCGAGGGCTAACTGAATTAGCCTTTTGAAAGCATAACCAAGTGCTAATGTGACTGAAATAATGAGTTAATTAATGACATTTTACGCCCAGTTGAGGCGAAATTTCGTCATGGAAATGACTGACTGATTGCAGAACTTAATGCACAGGAAGTGCAGTACGCTGCACTACCGTAATTTTGAAGTCCATATAGTACGCTGTGTGTTGGTTATTCATAAACCGTGTATAAGTAATTATTGTATTGTGGCCGAAAGTGCACAGCCGGCCTAATAAAATAATTTACTCTAAAATTAAATATTAATAAGCATATACTTTTTCATGGTGAAATTATTCTTAATTATGCAGGAATAAGGAATAACAATGTTTATCCCGTTTTACTCAAAATTGTTGACTAAATGAATGTATTTCATGTCGAGATGATTCAGTTTACTTCAAGTGGATCATATTGAAAAAAATCGTCCAGTTTTGTTCCTTGTGATAAAAAACAGAAGGGCACTGTCAAGGCAAGCTTGGAATATCTTGGACGTGTGTATTGCGTTATGTGTTCGCTACAGTGTAAGTTCAATAATGACATATACGAGTACTTAGCAAGTGAAAAAGCTAATTCTCTTAGTTTTTGCAAATTTTTGCAGTGTTGATATACATTGGGGTATAATGTATACATTGAGGTGCAAGAGAATCACGTTTGCACATGGTGGCGCACAAACACAACACGTCTGCATCAACCCACGAAGAGACAGAACTATGAACAGGGAGTGGACAGTGACGCAATACCAGATAGTGGCGTTGCAAATGTCATTGAACTAAAAAAAGCAAATCTTATTCAGTGAGGTAATTTTAATATAAATGAGGCTGATTCGTTTTGTAAAGTTTGAAACGAAAAATATGACTTCAACCTTGCTTAACACGTTAAGTGCGATACGACCCACCGGTGGGTCACTCAGGTTAGGTTCTGTAATTTTTTCAAAGCTTTCTAGTGACTGTGTGTACAAAGTAAAGATTTGCACCGGCTAGACAATCGCACTCAACGTGTTAAAATATCACACAAAACTTTTTGCATACTAGGTAGAAAGTAACGTGTTCTTCGTTTAAAATTGAAACCGAAACTGAAGTAGGACTTGTAAATCGCAAAAAATCAAACAGAATTGTACCTCATGGGATGACCCCTTGTACTTTTATCTGGAGTGTTCGCTCAAGTGCTAGTACTCTGTAGAAATCTTCTGGGTTTTACTCCCCTTCGTCAGCAACCCTCAGGGTTAAAAAGTTTCCCGTGCCTCTCATCACAGACACCGCTGCTATAGTTGTTAGCTCTCTTGGGATCGTAAATAAATGTCGACAGGTATCTTTTCCTTTCTACCTCCTTGAGATGGCCATCAAGAATGTCGTTCCTTTTTGTCTTGCACCACTTCATTTTTTTGTCGTTGAGAGGCGATTATGTTAAGTCTAAGTGATGTATTCAAATGAATCGAGTCTAGTGCTTGTTAAAACCAACAATGAAATCTCTTTTAGGACTAAACAAAATGACGTCTGAAGCTGTAACTGTCTTGCCTGTTTCGTATTGCGACAGAAAAGTTATTTGAGGCACAGTTATTTGCCTAATTATGTAAACTGCTTGCTATTTGGGTCTTTTCAAATTCTATTTTTTTCCCGCACATAAGAGTGAACTGAAGTTTAGGTGTATCACCAGTGTAAGATAACTAACTTTATTCGTAGGCTTCAGTGATTTAATTTGTTGAGGCATAATCAGTCCTAAAGTGAATTCACCAAATATAACGACAATTTTATATACTGAGCGCTTTGCACCTAAATATGAACGCCAACAAATTTGCGCTCAATTGCAACTATAGGTTTTCCAGGAACGAGACATCCGAGTCTAGGTAAGAAAATTGTTGTATTATGATGCTTCTAGAATAAAGAGCTGGACTGAGGTGTTCCTACAATATTCATTGGGTTACGTAACTGGACACGAAGTATGTATATCTATGGTCTTAAATTGAAATATACGTAGGCTGCCAACTTTTTGTGAAGATAAAGTGTATTAGTTCTCATCAGTGTGCCTTTGGAAATAATCTCCTAGTTGGTATTCTATGACGCTCTCAGACTCAGCCATGCTTGTTACGGATGCTGTCACGGGTTCAGCTGTTATCATTTGTTCTGTTTTTTTTTCTTGACTTGGGGAAACTGCTGGACCAGCGCCTTGTGCTATATTGTTGTGTTCTGTTCTAATTTTCCTTTTCATCTTATCAGAATGCTTACGCTGTCTTGATTTGTGTTAGCAGTAGCGGGCTGCACCAATTAAAACACCAAAATTTTAACATCCTTTATGCCAACTTTTTTTTTTGTGCGTGGGTAGCCAGTGAAGTGCTCAACCGAGTTCTTAATTGGGATCGTTAATTTTCTTGTTCTTATTTTGCTATTTCTCATGTTTTGGTCACCCAGCCTCATGTCGTGTTAGTAGTAGCGGGCTGTGCAAATTAAAATTCCGAAATTGGAAGTCCTCTAGCCACAAATTTTGCTGCATTTTTATTAAAGTCACAATGTGATGGTTGCCTTCGTGAGGAGGATATGGAGGTTACACTTTTATTTAAAAGCAATTTATAACGATGATTATTGCCATTTCAAGAATTGTATTGATCATCATTGCTGCTACATATTTGAATCTATGATACGTTACCTGATACCTAAGTTTCTGTACTGATACTGATACCTAAGTTTCTTTGTTACTAAAATTTCAGTGAATTTTATATAAGTGGCTGTTAAACGTTCTTTTCAGGTAATAAAACGAAAATTATCCCCAAATGAACAATTATGTTCAGTAGAGCGAAGTTTGTTATGGTGACTTCGACGCAGCTTAGGTAAGGATCCTAAGAATTGATTGTTTTGATGCAAACAACGTGTCTATAAAGTCTCAATTCAATTTAACAAATTCATTACAGAATGAAATAGAAAGATACATCAGTGAGAATTATTTCAAAATAAAAACTAGACATCGAATTTTTTATTCATTCAATATACTTCGAAACGAGTACCACTAACCACACAAAGCGCATTAACCCTTTAGCGACCAATTTGTTTTTCTAGTTTGTACGTCTAAGCTCACAAAGACCGTCTGTACACTGATGCAATGAAGCACGCTGAGAGCCAGGCAGCCAAAATAACGACGCTGTAACATGCCGCCGCGCTTAAACCTAGTAGCAACCTCATATTGCTCACTGTTTAATTATTAGAACAATCCTCCCAAAGACCGCAAAAGAGGACCGTATGGTCCTTTTCGTCGCTAAGGGGTTAAGACGGTACTCTATTTCTTGACGTGTTCACTGTAGCAGAGTCTCACCAATGGAGAAAATGAAATTGGAAATCTTTTGAATTAGGTCGGTAATGTCTTGCACATTCGTACGACACAGGATATCTTGAACATAACCCCATGGAGAGAAGACCAGGGTAGTGACATCTGGTGAATGAGGTGGCCAAGCCATTAACTCATCTTTTCTAATACCCCTGTCTGGAATTGTTTCTTATACCTTTATCGTACACTGTCTGTCTTCATAAATTTCTTGTGCCATGTACGAGTTGACAGATGTGATGGTGGATCTCTTTCATACTTAGTTCAGTAGTCTCGCTGAGTCTGCGTATTCATAGTTGTTTTAATAAATCATAAGCATTGTGTCATCTCTTGGGGAGTTGCAATTTTTAGAGGTTCATTGAAAAGTTCTTCTTTTATTTTTAATCAACAGGAAAGTTCTCCCTTAAACATGCCAATGCTATGTAATTAAAAACGTTGATATCCACATAGTACAATAATTAAATCTGATTAAAATTTCTCATCAATCATCTTCATAATTAATTTGTATTTTCTCACATGTTACTCTTGAAAAATGACCTGTGTGTTCGTAAGATGACAATGCTTAGCTATGCACGGGTATTTCACGTAGCAGCCCCCAAATTTCATAAGGTTCGTTCTGTAAGTTCTTTAATTTTTTTAATATTTAGGAACAAGATTTTTCTGCATCTTTGTCGTTATTGAAACTTCAAAAAGTCTAGAAAATGTTTAAAAATGTGCATATTATACATTGCACCTGCCAGATTATTGGTGGTGAAAGCTGATTGGATGTTGTTAAAATTAACTGAAAATGTTACAAAATCGGACTTTTTAATAGAAAACAATTGAATTTGGTGTTTGATCTAAATAACTAAAACGTTGACTCTTTATCTTCGGGAGGAAATTCATAGTCCACGTCGCTTGCACGACGTCGAGACCGTCAACCTTCACGCTACTCACAACATAAAAGTAAGAAGGACCTTCCTCTCGCACGCACTGCGGAAGAGACACGCAGTATTTCCCTGAAATTTGGGTCACAGATGTCCGAACTTCGGCTCCATCACATGAGAAGAGAGAGAGAGAGAAAATAATGTCAGAAGTTCCTAAACAAAATTGGGGGTAATATATTAATAAGGGAATAGTCGAGTCAATAATGTTGAAAGATTGTGTTGAACGTTAATCGTATGTGAGTTGATGTAATGCAGTTGTAGACCAATGCATAAGTGCAGCTGTACGATTTGTTGCATTTTCATTGGAGTTTTTATTAACTTTTCTGCTTTTGATTCTATGTTGTATTCGGAAGCCGACACGCCTGCAAGAAAACCTCCTAGCATTATTAACAGAGTAGTGAATAATGACAATGATAATAATAATAACTCTGTACTATTGGGATTCCATTTCTATTCCTGATACATCGTTTGAGTTTCATATATCAATTTGTATCATCACTAGGGACTTTGCTACTGTTGGAACACATTTTTAGATCGTAAAACTCAGTATAATCTCATCTGAATTAGTCATGTCAGCTTGGCACGAAATTAGAAACTTTTTGTAACACAAAGAACGAGTCATAATTTGTAGTAGAGAAATTGTAGAATGAGTTCTCCCTTGTGGATAAGAAATAAAGATGCGATACACGTGATTAATTTCTTAGTTGTTTTCAATATTTGTGTTGAAAGTTAGTCTGAGAAAATCAGCTCGGGAAAAATTTATCAGGGTGGTCTACTGTACGTGTGCATCTTTCATGAGCTTGTTCATTCGATTTTTTTAAATCTTAAGAGTAATTACCTCATACACACGTTGTCATTTGGAAGAAAGATTTATGTTTTGAGACAATTTGTAGCTTAAAAGTAAAAATGGTGAACCGGAGTAATTCAGAAAAAATATTGACAGATGATTTTTACTCTTGTTCAGGTTTGTCATTCGACATAACACAATGTTCAAATTTAAAATACTAAAATCTTTTTAGTGGACAAAAGACAAGTCTGCTGCATCCGTTCAGCCAAATGACCATGCTTCCTGCATGACAAAGTTTTCTCTAAAATGTTCATGTTCATTTCGTGCTTTAAAATATTAATGTAATGTGAAAACAATCTTTGCATATTGCTTAATTAGTATTTTAGACCATATCCACTTTTTTTAGATTTTGACTATTTTAAGCATTCATAATGAAGTATCGCCTGTTTCCGACAGTCGACACACTACCTTTCCTACTCCCTCAAAATCACGACACTTTTAAAAGTATCTAGTTTACGATCGCTAAAAGCTGCCACGGTAAAATCTAATCAATATGTAACAATAGTTCATTTCCAAACATTCACTAGGTACACACTCATGATGACTTCGTCCTCCACAAACTTCTTGCGGGAACAATGATCGGTGATCTTGAAAAAAAAACGCTACTGTAATACATGCACCTCATATCAATATAGAACCATGACCTACTTCAGAACATTTACTCGGAATTCGGGAATTTCTTGCGATATTAATCCACCCACTTCCTGTGACACCAGCGGTTGTTGATCGCAACATCTACGTCTCGTCGCGGAAGTTGGTCAGTGTCGACTGAAGCGTGCAAATTTGCGTAACAATACAAGGGACTTAAAACAATTATATTTCTTCCCGGCAACCGTGAAAATCCTCAAGTTTTCGGTCCACTAAATCCAATCAATAATAAAGACCACAGCCTGGCAGCGACATCCGTTTTGTCCTCCAAAGAGACTACTGATTTTTTTAAAAAATCAAATGGAGAGAAGAGAACTTTAAAATTTCTTACAATATTCAGTATGGATCATTTGGAATAGTTTTTGTGTCTTAAGATTGTGCTGCATACTGAATTTATATGAAATTAATAGTCTTTACATGTCTGTGTACGTTGATGAAATAAGATTCCCACAGATTTCCTCATGAATGGTATGAATAAATTTCTGAATTCCTTAATGGGCAACTGTACTTTTTCTCAGGATTCGTGCAAGTGAAAGGCTAGAAAGTGCATCGGTGAGTTTCATAAATGAAGGGTAAAAGTTCCTTTCGGAAATGAATCATCTAGCGAGCAGCTCCATGCTGTTTAGGAACTGCAAACAGCCTTGGAACCTGTGTTTATTTTGGAGATTTGGAAGATATCCAGAGGGAGAAGACGAGTCTGTAAACTTGCTTGCCCTGGGAATCCAATGCTGCTTTAAAAGTGCGAGCGAAAGCCTAAGAAAACGAAATTAAAAGTCAATTAGCCAAGTTTACTTCTTTTCCACTGCACTTGCGATGCACGGTTGGGAATGACACGTAGGACTTTAGGGGAGGTTAATTTTCGTGTTCACCGAAATGCAGCAGGAAAAAACTACCAGCGAGAATTTTTCCTCAGTTAAAACATGCATAGAGTTAATTGCTAAAAAGTTTGTGCCTCCAGACCATGAATTTTTACCACTGCATATTATGAAAATTGAATGATATTTTGTATATCAATAGCCAATGTCAGTTTGTTCCCATGATCAGATTTACTAATTATGCCATGAATGAGAAACATGCAGAAGCTTGAAATGAATAGCTATAGATGAAGATCGAACAGTTCATATTTCTAATATTTGACGTTTGCAATTTGCACACCTTGTTTTATCTTCTTGACTATCACACGGCTCTTAATGTTTTGTAGTGAGTAGGCCTAAAAAGAAATGAAGACGGTATCAGCCAGTACCAGCAACAGAAAGTGCATCAATTAATTTTTAGTTGGAACTTTTATCGCAACTCATTTGTTCATATTGTGGCCTGAGTGGGAATCAGCTGACATCAAAATGGTATTTTTGCAATTAAATACTGCACACAGTTTCGGGTAATCCTACTGTGCATTATGTTTTCAATTTACATTGTAAAATACTTAGTCTAAGATACACCAATTCATTGTAAGATACAAATTAGGGCGTTGTAGTTTGGAGTGTTGTGTAATTTCTTATAAGCACACTGGTAGTCAGAACCTATGGTGCAGCACCTCACATGGAAATTCATTGTTGAAAATCCTGATGCTACCGCACCCTATTTTGATCACTGCATCTTGATCCTTGTAGGTTTACTGGTCCGAGCCGGGACTCGGTAATTCTTAAGTCGTACCAGTCAGATTTTCTTTAGAACATGTCATCAGCGGTACTTTCGTTGCTACTGCTAATATTATTTCCAAAGGCTGACATAACAGAGCGTGAGTGTGATGTTTCCGCTTCTTATCGCTGCAGAAGCTCTGTAAAGCCAAAGTAGACTGAATTTATCGCTTCACTCGTTAACAAATTAGACTTGAGGCGCGGGCTGAACAGTGTTCTCTGCACTGTTGAAGTGAATTGAATGCGTTTCATTTCGTTTTTAAATTGCAGGGTGTTGCAGCTATTCCCGTAGTCGATGAAATGAAGTCTTGCAAGGTTACTTTATCAATTTAGGAATGAATGAAAAGAGTCATGCGCTGTTGTAATGAGGCGGTTAACTGAGATTCGAAGATGTGCTTGCGGAAAATTCTACGAAAGTGAAAAATGGCACGGGAGAAAGGAAATAATTGGAAATGACTGAAATGTGGCAGAGAAAACTAGAACCACAAACCTTAATATAAGTGATGATATTGATGCTCATGCATGCATTGTTGTCATTGTTTCATCCTTTTGCTATACGAATAAACACACTCAAAATTTTATTATTTTAAATCAATTTATTGTGCATCGTTTCTCTTAGTTCGGCACAAAAAGAGTGCAACGTCCAGTAGAGTAGAGTATTTAAGTTGCAGATTGTGTATCAAAGATGCTACAAACATTGAAGCTGATCCGTCGTATGACACGTGATGTGAGCACGTCTTCTAGTCAGGCTGGAGGGTTGTAAGACGAGTGTAAGTAATGTGTACAGCTTCACGCTCGCCCTCTCTTCTGAAGAGTTATTTTAGGTGTGTTCTTGTTGCTTTCACACGCTTGCGTACTGGCGGAATGTCGTTGTAGTGCACTTAGTCATGTGTTTGTGAGCACTGTGAGTATACATTCTTACACCTTATGGGCTGGTGATGAGACCATCTTACTACATGTACGCTGGAAAATCGCAAATGTATTTTCAGTGCCTAAATGCTGACAATTCTGCTTGTGAGTATTGAAAAACTAGGACTTTACTTTATATAAATAAACATACGAATTCTTTATATGTATATATATGTGAATCTTTTTCGATTTACATTAACCATTGTATTTCATGTACGATTTGAACAAGTTAGTTTGATGTACGTTATTTTCATCTCTTTAATATACGACTTCTTGCCTGCGTTTGACCAGCTTGTCGCTGGATTCGAGTTAGAAATTACAGAGTCTTAGCTGGAAATTTTGCTTGCTGTGTTTAATTCAGATATATTTTCTCTTACTTTAATGGTGACGGCAAGCAAGCAAGCAAGCAGGAGAATGCTGTTTACGTATCCTACCAATTTTAGATCGCCTGCAATTTAATACTTTAATAAATGAGCATTTTACAGGCGTGAAAGTTGATTTTTACAGCTCATGGCACATATTCTTTCTTTATCACATTTACTGCAAATGGCGGTTGACACATTCTAATTCTTAGCAACACTGTTTTATCTTATTTCTCAAATCAGAATGATGAAATACTAGACTACTAAAATTGTTGGGAACGTCATGTGTTCTGGCTTTGTAGTAAATAATAATTTTTGACTACGAGCTGATTTTTGGTCGATAGGGAACGTGTTAGGTGCATGCTGAATAAACCACAAGGGTCTTTTTTAAAGTTGTATTTTATGTGTTGGCTTAACTTAAGAGTATATTTGTAGTGTGTAGGTACTAACAAGGCCGTAGTTTCCGGTCCATGTATGAATAAGTCATTGAAGTATCTGAATTTTGTGGTTAATAACATGAGCTTATGGGCTGTGAAATTGGCTATTCACGCGTGAGATTTTGTCGGTTTGTTGACTCGACGTTGTTCTCTGATAAAGGAAGTGCTTCCGAAGTCCCTCCGTGCTTTCAGTCACTAGTGCATAAAGAGGTTACTATGTTGGCTGAAACCGAATATATATATGACTGGAGTTTCGTCAATGAAAGAGTTTGTCAGACTTTTACGACTTTTTTGCATTAATGTACGACCTGTTGCGCAAGTCCATCTCTTTTAGCTTTACAATCGAACCTCTCAGCTACAGGTCTCTAATGACCTCTGACACAGTTGCGTCTTGCAAGTCATGCTTGCTGTAAGGATTTCTATACTCTTTGCTCTTTCCATTCACCAGCCGCTGCTTGGAGACACTTTCATTAGCAAAGTCGAGGTATGCGTGACTTTTCATCGTTAGTGTGCATCGTGTTCACTGATCCGAGCCTTACTTGGCACATTTAGCCGTTGTTGGGAGTGTTCGTGGAAGGATTTAGTGCAATCGACCGTTTGCATGCAACTCTTGAACCTATTATACTTTATTTTACGTGTAGGAAAGTGTGCTAAAATGTATTGTCATAGTTTTTTAATTGACCCTCTAGATCAATTTAGCTTTTTTTTCGATTTGGACCAGCCTAAAGGATTTGGCCTTGCCAATAAAACTAAGCCTTGCTTAGAAGACTTAGCCTTGCCAAGAAGATTTGGCTCTCGTCAGTGGGCGAGTATGAAGGATGACGGAACTGCCTCCGGGGTGTATGCTTAAAGTGCCTGTGCTCGTCAGTACACATTGGAGTGTCTGTTTACAACCCCTCTTACATAAAGCCTCGGAGGTCCAGGATTAGCGGCCACAAGTCCCATATTTAAATGTCTTGCTCTTCAGTGATATCTCTAGCCGCGCAACACCAGCACTAGTTGTTCGAGTTTGTTGTGCGTTTAGTTTTGCAGCGAGGTAGATTTTAATTTTTTTGCTTTTCATCATTTCTAATGGTGGAAGTCAGCACGTCGCTTAATATGTTAACTGTAGGAAGTGAAATTGAAATTGGTGATCAGTGGTTGGTCATGCTCACTATAATGATTCTTTCGATGAGCACAAGTGGGTGACGCTGCAGTTTACGCGTTTAAGGACTTCCCGCTTCCATATTTTCCATAGTTCATTTATATCATGAACCAATTTTTTGTTCCATTGTTAAACTCTGTCGTGATTTTTCGAATGGTTTCAGTCGGTCCATCTTGCTTATAAGTTGTGCTTGTGAACGAAACGAAGTATTTTCATTGCGCATGAAAATTTTCTAGTGTAAATTTGGAAAGTTATATATTTTTTCTTGCAATCCGAATAATAACCAGACTCAATTTCGTTAATAAATATTCCTCTAAAGGAATTCAGAGTGAGTAAATCTTATCGGGAAATCTTGTCAACATAGTGAAAGTTTGTAAGAACAAATCCATATAAACATTTAACTCCGGGGCATTGAACTTCTTGAATCACCATCCTGTATCTGTTTATTCAACTCCTGCAATATCTTTTTGTTTCGTTATTTGAGTTGTGTCGAGTTTAAGATTTGGTTGAAGCGATTTAGACCGAGAATTACTGGTAGCGCGCTTTGAAAATATTTGAATCGTATAGTAATTAATATCCCCACATCCACACCGCTTCTTGCCATTCTTTCTGAAAATCTAGCACTGCTTGGAAAGAAAAAGTTTTTGGAAAAAACTCGTCTAGATCGCCGTGACATTTATTACACAGTTCTTGACCAGTTCCTCGAAGTGGTGGTCAGCAGCTGCCGATATGACTTGCAGCCTCAAGAGCCCTTTGAGGTGTCACTCACATGCGGTCGAGTCAATTTGTGTCACAGTGAGGGAAGGATTGCAGATTTTTCCTAACTGTAACTCGCTCTAGACTCATTCATCACTCTGTCAGCTGGTGCAAGGCCTGGCTGCCAGCTGGGGCAGGCTCTGGCTGCCAGCTGGGGCAGGCTCTGGCTGCCAGCTGGTACATGGTTTGGATGCCAGCTGGTACATGGTTTGGATGCCAGATGGTGTAGGGCTTTCACGGTTACATTTCTAGAAGTCCTAGCATTGCAATCAATGCGGTAGTTAAGAATCTGATGAAATGGGACGCAGTTTTCTAGTTCATGGGTCAACTTCGTTCTCAGAAATTTACCACAAGAATTTCATGTTTCTAAATTCATTGATTTTATTAGCCGTTTTAAGGATTGGATTTATCTGCATACAACATTGTTTTTTTTTATAAACAACCACGTCACTACAGTTGGCTTTTTGAGAATAAGTTGGTCATTAGAACCTAGTGTTTACATTTTTTCTATTGCCACAGGTGCTTTTTAATTTTCTGATCTCATAGCTGGTTGATATCAACACCTTGACACAAGTTTGAAGTTTTGCTATCAGTAGAAATTTAGAGTTTAGTGTCATTATACCTACATCACTACTGTCTTTTTGACTCTTGTTCTAGAATACTTCGAGCATTGCAACTGCCCTGCTATTCCTGAAAAGTGACCATTACAACTGCTACCATGCTGGAATGCTTTGACCATTACCTGCTATTCCAGAGTTCCCAGATCACCATGACCCACCGTGGTGAAGCATGAAGGTCACAGCTGGAACACGTCTTTAGCAAGCAGCCTCGACAACAATGGCACACATTGACGACCAATAATTTGCTAACTTGTGCTTGTTTATGGTCGGCCCTGGCTGCTGTGTTCAGTCAGCGATTTTCACCAACGTTTTACGCCTTCAATGTCAATTTCATAGCGCTTGAATAAAAGATTTAAAAATTGAGGCTCGAAAAAACCTTTACCGTAACTAAGCAAATGCGTGTGTAGTACTAAGGTAAATAAATCTCATGATATTCATTTTGCTACGGGCTAATCCTGAAATACTAGATGCTGCATGTGATGTTGTGACTGACGACATCATTCTGCCTTGACACTGACGATCATCAGACACGGAGAGCCTGGGTGTCGTGCAATGTATAGGGTGCAGCTACAATATTTCTTTTTTTGAAAGGAACGTCCATTGAAAAAAAAGGTAGTTATGTTGCTGAACCTTGTGCGATCGCGACTTCTGCTACTGCAGATGTTATGGGGATACCACCAACGCTGGTGTTCGCACCAGATTGATAATTATTTATCCACAAATGAATTCGTATTTTGGAAGTACTGATTCTCAAAAACATACGATTGTTTAAAAGTTAATATCGAGGTTAAACTGCTACTCACACTGAACGCAGAGCCGGGGAGGCCTACATCTTCAAGATGTGGTCATGCCGTAGGCCTGAGCTACCACTGAAAAAATTGGGCTGATAAACTTCTCGAGTTGTACCTGAACGCTTTTACCGTAACAGGTTTGTGTGCTCCCGAACACATTGACTTTCTTAAATCGTGAATCAGTTTAAATGATGTGGAGATTCTGTATAGTAAAATTACTTACGTGTCCAAGTTTTTAAGGTTAATGAGAGCATGACTGCGCTCTACTCTCGTGTATGAGGCACGAAAAAATCGCCGACGGATAAATTGATCAGTTGCTCTTGGTTGATTACAAAAGCCTTAACTAGGAGGTGAATTAGCTGGTAAATATCTTTGGGCTCGTAAATTTTGTTTTTAGAGTGTCGTGTAAGGTATTGGAGGTTTAAGGCTGATGGATTACGACCAGCAGCTTCAGGTTTGAGATCTGGGGGTTTCGGGGTTTAGGTTTTAGTGCAAGTAAAGTTTGCGCATTTCCGAACCATAACAGTGAACCTAATCTACTTATCAACCAAGAAAGTGGTACCAGCGTTTCATGTTTTTTAAATCTCCCGTGTCGTACATGCTGAAGATACTTTTCAAACAATCTTGAAGTAAATACTTATGTCTAAGAGACCCTTGTATGATAGACCCGGATGTTATTTAGGGATGTGTTGTGGTGAACTAAAAAACCAGGCGTCGATGTACAATGTTTCTATGGTGCAATTGGGTTACCTTCATCCTGTACGGTTATCCGAGCGCTTTAGTCGATGTTGCTCATAGAAAGAAGATTATACGACCGGCAGGTAATTTTCGTGAAGATGATCTACTTCGGTTGTTGTTGCAATTTTCAGTCACCACTTTTTCGTGGTTGTGGTTTCACTTTTTTCTTTTTATGTGCCTGTATCGTATAAAAATTTCCGGTAAAAGTGCGTCTCAAAAATTGAGTACTAATACGTGTTATTTGAAAATAAGAATTGCACATAGAATCATTAAATTCGAGATGGTGATGAAGTGGTTGAGAACTATGACGACTCGACTTTCAAAGCTAACCAGACATTAGTTGTAAGTAGTTCTTATGAGTTGGTTTTAAATTCGTCCATAAATGCAGTTTAATGTGTATACTAATAGTTACATCAAGTTAATTACGTAAGTTATGCATATATAAACTGCAAGAGCCAGTGTTAAATGGACACAGAAGTTACCAGAAGCTAACCATATTATTTACCAATAAAGATTACTGGAACAAATATGTAGGAAAGGTCAGCCGATGTCGCTTGGGCAGGAGTGTCAGCACCCTTCCTCTTGTCGTTGCTGGCCAGGATGACTGTTTTTACACCAAGGGCAAGACCTTGACCCACTGAGGGACAAATGCAAGCATTAATAGCATTTTAAACATCAAGTATTATTTGAGGGATTATAAATTGTCTAAGTTTTTAAAATTAATTATGCAAGTTAGCTTTTGATGTGGCTGCGGTGGTTAAACTAGAAGATAAATAATAATAACAATAATAATAGTTGGCTTTTCGACATTTTGGTCAAGAGGCGATCTGACTAGCAGCCGGCCACAACCTTGGAGTGATGGAGAGGATTATTATATAATTGAAAGGAACTGTGCGATCATATCATGAAAATGTTTCGTATGGCGCATAAGGATAAGCCTCGAACCAAATGGCACAGTCAACTACCGTGTTCCTAGCTGAAATAAATGTACATCGCCTCAAAACTCACTTCCGCCATCGCAGTGACTGAATCCACGTATTAATAAAGAAACAGAGTTGTGCTATCAGAGACATAATTAAATGATGCCTTAATGAAGACGCTACAATACTGTGCTTACCTGCCCGCCCCGTTACAACACTGGGCTGTACCTGCCCGCTTCGCTACATTGCTGTGCTTACCTGTCCGCCCCGTTACAATACTGTGCTTACTTGCCCGCTTCGCTACAATACTGGGTTGTACCTACTTGCCCCGTGACAATACTGGGCTGTACCTGCCCTCTCAGCTTGGAAGAACCTGTGTTGGCTGGGGAGCCCTCGTGTGTCAGCAGGCGATGTATAGAAAATAAGCGTACGCGTTCAGTTTTCATGTAGGAAGTGAGTATATTTGTGTAGCGTGTATTCTTACACTACACACACATACCTAGCGCATGTGTTTGCAGCATTCATGTAGGTGTGGTGCAAGTGCATATATACGAGTTCACTGTAAGCTACAACCTTGCAACAGCTGGCAAATTTACGAGGCGTGACAAACCTACCGTGAAAATAAACGTTGAATTCTGCAGCTGTTCGCAAAGATGATTTAGAGCTGCCACAGTTAATCCAGCTGGTGCCTTCTTGCTGGTGCCTTCTTGCTGGTGCCTTCTTGCTGGTGCCTTCTTGCTGGTGCCTTCTTGCTGGTGCCTTCTTGCTGGTGCCTTCTTGCTGGTGCCTTCTTGCTAGTGCCTTCATGCTGGTGCCTTCATGCTGGTGCCTTTTTGGTATAGCAAGGCCCAATATCACTCAGATGTAAGCAGTGGTCTAGGCGTGCAGATATCGACACCTGGAGCGATGTTGAGTTTCTTTGTGCCCTCGCCAAAAAAATTCGGGAATTAGTTATCGCTTAACGTGTCGGAGTTGCTTCAAACTTTTTGCCCTAACCTGAAAAAAGGTGAAAATTGTATTTTTTAATCGCTTCTTGACTGCTTCATTTAAACAGAGCCTGTGGCTGATTTTCGATGCATTTGAGGCGTGTAAAGGGGCTGAGTGCATTATGTTGCTGCGTATTTGTCTCTGTAACGGAGTGACATCGATTTATTCATACAGCGAATACTGAATGTGTGCAGCAATGTTTTATGACCTGCTTGCTTAGTTGAGCAAAGATGTGACTGGAAATATGTTATAAATGTCGTAATTTATTCGTGTGCTCTTCTATGGGAGTCATTATTTCAATTAGTCCTATTCATATGTAACTATTATAGTTCTTTAATCCCATAATTTTCATGAAATATTCCATTTCTTGTACAAAATACTTGTATAATTTCTATGTCACTTAATTTGCAATATAAAATTGTGAAAACACTGACGTGCCGGTACGAGTCAAAAATTTCATATACTCCTATGATCCTTTATTTCCAAATCTGAAAACAAATGACAATACATGAACTCGCCAAAATCATCCAGGATCTATGCTTGATTACATAAACAAGAACATCTGTTTCTTATGAAACATTATTTTGTCGAGCCGTACATAGATTTTGTCTTACGGTTTTACAATATATATGAGAGTACAACGAACAATTTTGACGCAATGTTCTCTTGTTTTTCAGGTGAGCGACGTCCCACCCCATCTCCTCCTGTTCCCCTTCCTCCCTCGGGGAATTTGTGACACCAGTTACATCTCGCATTTCTCGACAGTCAAGTGTCTTACTTTTTACCAATTTCTGTCCTGAACACTTTCAAATGTTTAATGAATGAATCAAAACACAAATTTAATACCTGAGTACCGTTCTTCGAACGAAAATAAGTTACGCGATGTGACATTTTTTCCCCAATTGATGTTCTTAGTAGTCGAATTGATTTCTATTTGTTCTACTTGCATTAAGTAAAGTGTCCCAAGTAAAAATGCTTATACCTGCTGCTCTCTAGGGATATATGCATGTTGACGGCATGGGACTTGGGGAGCAACCTAAGAATGGACCAAACTGCTCGTTCCTTTTGCCATATTCTATTCTTTTCTTGTTCCTATTCCAACCTACGTTAAGTACATTTCTTTATTCCCTCAGTATTTTCCAGTACATTTTTCCGTATTCTATTGCTTTTATGTGTACATCTGACCCTATTCCATTGAACTCATTCACTGTGTGTCTGTATTTCTTAGCTTCTTGATTTTTTTCTGAGGCTTGACTACACACACACATATCTTCATTCGAGCATACATTGCGGCAATTCTTGTCGCCGATCACCATACATCTCGAAGATACTTCGTGAGTACTTTTTTAGTATGTAGTAATGAATGTTTTCATATGCATCAGCATTGAGGCAAAATGCTGACAAAATTGCTCCGTTCATGTAACTTTTAGGCAGACAGTACCGCGGAGAATGGGTAGCTCGTGCTTGAAATGTAAGAATTCTATTTTCAATCCTCCTTTGTACTCTTTTCTGACTTCATGTAGCATCAACACGTGAACCAATCACTCAGGCAAGTCTGAACTTGTGGTCGGACAGAAACCTGCCTCTGGTGTCCAGCGTTTTGGGTCCGACTTTGTCAGAGGAAGCGTCTGTTACCACTGAAGAGCTGTGAGTTATTTACTCTACTTTTTCTAGGAGATGCGGGTGCGAAGAGAAGTATTCAATAAGGACTTGATTTACTTTATCATATCACTTGTTAGTTGTTGAAAAACTTGTATTTTTAGTTGTCAAGAGACTGTTTGTAGTGTTGCTGACCGCGCTGGAAGTTAAATTCCTAGGATCTTTGATTCGTTTTGGGGTGAATTTGAAGACCTCGTGTATCTAACCACGCTTGTTTTTACACGTGCATTGTTTTCGTGGGGCTCGTAATTCAAGCGTTTCCTGGCATGCAAACTCGGTGAGTAAATAAGACATTTCAGGGGTTATTGTCGGAGGTCCGTCGTGCGTTAAAATGACCTGACACAACAGGAGAATTAACGATGTTTAAACAATGGCGGTAGCTGCGCGGTTGCAGCTTCTCAAAAAGTATGACGTGGTGTAAAAAATCTGAATCGAGCCCAGTTGCATAACGTGTCGAAAGTTGATGGTAAAAAAGTTAGCGGTGACGAGTTCTCTTGTCTAGAAAAAATGCAAGGCCAGTTACGCAACTCGGATTCTGGATAATCCCTCTGGTCAGAAACAGTTAATGCTTACAATTATTGATGTTGGTCGAAAATATTCGGCGTAGAGGGAAAATAAGCCTGAAATTTTAACTCTTACCTTATTTTTTCAATTTGGTAGATTATGTATACTTGCCGTCGGTTTAAATGAGTGCCAAAATGAATGATGTACCACATAGGTACAAACATTTGCTACATATATTAATAAATACGACTCAGAATTTCGATACGTACAAGTTTGTACTGATTTGAAAATGAAGAACTTCAAATTGATTAAAGAAGAAAAAGATTCCGATCATAAGGAAATGTTATAGGACATGTTCCTGTACAAATTTTTTATAGTGTTGAAAATTTATCTTGCCCAGCTAATATAATAAAAAGTTTCTAAAAAATATTGCTTTCATTAAGTTTGAAGCCTTTTATAGATAAGTAAGATTGTTTTTGTTATTCTATCTGCCCATTATTTTCAACATGTATAACTTTGGAGGTAATTTACCGTACTCCTGTAAGCCCAATATCAAGTGCATGGTCATTTCTACGTTGGCATGATTAGTCAAAAATCCACTTTCTCTCGACAGAATTTCACAACCTTGCCAGACCCTTTTTGCCTTGTGGATGTAGCCTAGTATGACTGCCTAATAATAGGCCTATGATTCTACTGTTTTTACGATGCTTATTGTTTCGATTTGCTGGAGAACGCGACAGGCTCTCAATGACTTGCAAATCATTGCTAATTTCAGTGACGACTTTATGCTTCTGACGATATCAACTAAAGGTTAAATGGAAAGTATAGGCGTAAATAATCGGTATATATTTACATGTTAAGAATTAGAAAGTTGAATGTATCGAAGCATTTATAAAGTACAAGCGAGCAGCGATAATAAAATTATGTGGTGCGTCTTAGCAAAAAGTTTAATGACATTTTCTGATCATTTACATAAGTTTGATGTCAGATAAAACACGAAGCAATTCTAAAAAATCATTCATTTTCTATTTAGACTCGAATAATAATTCATTTATGATCTCGCAATTTAGTCTCGTACGCTCAGAAGTCGTGTCATATTCGAGAGGTCAAAAAGTGCTTAACTGCTGCAACAACAGCTGTTTTTTTTATCTCCTGATAGAACCACCGACCAAGATAAAAATTTATCACAATCTTGTCCGACTGTGAAATTTGGAGAAAAAATATGCAAATTTTGTCAATGTGCTCCCGCGAATTTGAGAGCTATTTGCTTTCCCAACTTTTTTTTAGGACAATTGGTTTCTTTGGAATGTTATTGAGTGACACACAAATTGATGATTGTAAAAGAGTGAAATTCACAACACACTGAAGCATTTCATCTCCACTTCGGAAGGTTACCCAGTGTACGAGTCCTCCTACAGTGAGCTATGCAAACTTACAGAGGATGAACTTCTGAGATTAGTTTCATTGGAGGACCTTTTGAGTTAACTCTCTAATAAAGTTATATTGCTTTACATAAGTGCTGTTCTTGCTGAAACATTTGCTAGGGCAGCTCGTGTGAAAACGTTCTGACGCATTCTCGACCTCTGATGATCTGTGTTGTTTGTGCTGAGTATGAAAATCAGTCTTGCATTCTTTGTTTTCGTGAGTGATTTTGTGTCCGCTTTCACAACAGTCCTGCCTTGATTGTCTTCCCGCTTGAATGATTCCTTCATCTGTTTGATCGACTTCAGATTTTCTCGTGGAGAAAGTCAAACGATAACGAACCTTCGACATTACAATGCGTTTCTTCATTCCATCAGCGAGATTCTTGGCGCATGAAATCGCTTCTAAAACAAATGCACTGGTGGGATTGCTGGAAGATAACTCAGTCAACAGAAATGGACTCGTCAATATTTGAAATTTCTGTTGAACTTTGCAAACTAATATGAACATTAAATTGTACCTTAATTTCCGGGGGTATAAACACCCTGCATCTTAGTATAGGAAGTTGAACATTCTGTGTTCTTTATCTAGGAATTAAGATGTTCTTTATTTTGTAACCCTTGGCTGCAATATCAGGCATTTATTGATCTTCGATGCATACTGTTGGGTATCTTCTCGGGAACATCATGTTCTTAAGTGGTTTATTAGTCTCTCTAAAGATCATCGGGATCATATTTCTCCTTTTCGGTGACTCATCGTAACTCGGGTGATGTTGGTTGCCTACTGCAAAATGAGCAACGCTTGTGTAAGGAGTCTGTTGTGGGTTTGTTGATAGTGCCAAGAGGGGTGAAAGGGAGGTGAGGGTAGTGAACTTTATCTGACGAGTAAATATGGTTGTGTGTGGGGCTTGTCAGTCAGTACATAACAAATTCATTGTGGCTTTATTCTTATATGTATAGCTCTCCTCCATATGACTATATTTTCTTCTCTATATTTAAACATTTGAATTTAGTTGTAGGTCCGTAGACGTAGTATTGCAGTAAAGCTCGTAGGAATGACATAAATGACAGTTGAAGACTTTATTTATTTCAAATATGCTATTAATTTGCTAAAATCGCTTTCACAACTCAAGCATGAAGCTCACCGAGCTCTCACTGCTCACTTTGAGTATTCATCCGATAAGAAAGTAGGCAATTTGCATAGGTAAAGCATATATTTATGACGACCAAGCCCAACGCTAGTGATGATGAACACGTTGGTCCAACCTCCACAGCGTTTTGAAGATTTCATTTCAAATTTTAGTCCTGATTATTATATCTCCAGGGTGAAGGAGGGTAGGCTGTTGAATGTGTGTAAAATAGAACACGAATATTGTTCTTCCTGATGACAGTGTAAATGTACATGTAGTGAATGTTAAGCGTTTGCGAATTAATTCCTGTTAATTGAAAAGTAACATCTTCAGCATGATTATTACTGCTATAGGAATGTTATTTTATCTTAATATTTAGTTTTTCTTATTCCATAAGTCTGTTTCTTTATCAGCTCCGTGCATAAAATCTCGACTGTGATGGATATCTTAAGTTTAAAAAATATTGAGTACTTTCAAATGGTTTAAGAACCGCAAGTGTGATGATTAACAATAGAAATAGTCTAAAGAACTTTCAGTTACAAGTAGTTAATAAAAAATTCTGAAAAATGATACTTGAATGCCGTGAATTAGAAACTTTATCATTAACTATTTCAAAACCTAAACAGCTCAATTCATGAAGTAATTCTTTAAACAGAACAATCAAACGGTGGTTCCAAATTGGTTAATTTATAGCTAAGTGGCCATGTATGTAGGATGTGATCTTTTTAATAAATGAGAATACTTGGCATGCGGACATGCAATTACAGATGTCACGCAATGTTTACTTGCGGTTGTTTTCCTGTCGATTTAAATGAAGACGTAGGCTGATTTTAGATCATCTAACTAGCCACTCAGAGGGGTAATCAACTTAACAAGTTCATGATTAGCGTTTCATCCCTACTTTAAAGGGCTACATACCGGGATGCTATTTTGAAATCTCATGGACAATAATCTGACTGGAACAAGTGTCATGTTCTCGTAACTGCATACCAGAAGGTTGATTGTAACCTGAAGCCTTGATTAGCTATACATTCCAACTCCTGCTTGTCAGATCATAAAGTTTACGATCACAAGAACGATGACTCGCGGTCTAAAATGCATGCCAACAGGATGAGACTCAGCATTTATGACCTCCGTTGCGTATCGCTTACACTTTTTATCCGCGTAGTCGCTTTTGAAAAGTTTCATGTCAGATAATCAGACTTAAAGCTCCCTAATTGTTATTTACGGTGCTCATAAAAGTATTCAAATTCATTATAAATTTTATTTATTGATGAAACAATTCGTGCTCCATTCTTGCGTTCTGAAGTAGTTAAACTAACTTGAAAGGAAGCTTACAAATGTTGAAGAATCCTCTTGGGGACGCCTCTAGAATGATTGCTGGAGTGACCAGAGGGATCCTAAAAAGATGGGTGTGGGACGTTCGACAGAGAAAGTGACCCTTCTCGTTCGTAACAGTTTCCACCAGAACAGTAATAAAAACCTGTCCAGTAAACGGATGCCTGTAGGGAGGGGTATGATCCGGACAGTTGTGTACAGTCTATGGTGAGACCAGTTTTGTTTTATAGAGTGTCTGGTAAGACCAGTTTTGTTTTATGTGTAGTATCATAAGGAGGGTATATATCGGACAGTTATGTACAATTTGTGGTGATACTAGTTTTTTATCTACAGTCACTGGTGATACAAGTTCTCTTTTATGTACTGTTTGTAGTGAGACCAAGGGAGGGTAAATATCAGAGTTATATGGAATCATGGGGTGTGACCAAGGGGGGGGAAGAGTTGGATGTTTGCAGTCCCAGGGAAGACAATAGGGTGTATCAACTTGGAAAGTCACATTTCTAGGAAGAATTCCAGAAGATACAAATAAGAAAGTCATTTGCAGTACCTGGTCAGGTCATGAGAAATGTATAAATCGGAAAGTTGGGTGTAATTCACGAAGAGACACTAGGGAAAGCATAAGAAAGCTAGCGATGTAGTCTTTGATTAGACTACTCCTTTTTATGGCGCGCTCTTAACCCAAAGGTAACGTGTGTGCACTCTTGAAATATAATGTGGATTGCACAAGTACCTTTCAACAGAAATTGTGCATATGTCTTAAAGATTTCTTTGCTAATTATACCATGAATTGTGTAAATTTAACTCTTGATTCTTACTTTGGCCAAAGTTTTCAGTAACCCGCGTACATTCTGTAGGGGACTCGTGTAGAACTTGTCCCCTGTTAAAACCTTTCGTTTACTATTCAACATTATCCACTTCAGGACTCCATGCACTAACAGTTTGGCAGAGAATGTAAGTGTGAAGTACTGACAGCTTGTGAAAAGAAATAACTTGGTGTAAGAAGAGTGGTATTGCGATTGAACGAGCGACGCTTGTAACACGAGGTTCGATCCGTTTGGCCAGCCATCTAATTTATCTAAAATGCTTGGGTAGTTGAAACCAATGCTGCTTTCTCTTGGGCCTCAAGTCCATTTATTTAAAGTATGTTTGGGGAGTGTTCCAATATGTAATGTATACGCTGAATCTATAATTCAATAAACAAAGGTTGCATCTTGAAAATAAAACATGTTCACAAACCATAATTAATTATTTGCATACAGGGACTGCCTTCCTATGCGGGGGCAAAAATGGTTGAGTATGGACACATGTGTAATATTTATGCAGAAGATCCAAGGTATTCAAGATGATGTACTCACTCGTTAACTACCATTACTACGAGGCGATTAGACTGGGGAGAGAATATTAAAGGTTTCTTTTGTGACATATTATTCTTAACTTCAATTTTATTTCCTTTAATTAAACTCATTAGACTTATACATACATCAATACAATACATATCTAAATTAAAAAATACGAGTAATGGGCAGTCCGAGTACATTTTTTAAGATACCTTGTATGTGCTGCAATGCGTATGGGTTGCTTTGAAGTGTCTGCTCTTAAATCCTGCCGCTCATACGAGTAGAACATGGATCGAACATTTTTTCGTGTAACATTGATGTTAGTTTTTGAAAGAAACTGACGAAATTTAAAGAAACTGATGGTTTCTTTAGCTCTTTGAGGCACAAGATTTGAGGCCCACCATGCAAGAAATGTATCTAAATTGGTGGGTTACTTAGTATCCCACCCTGTCCTAAAGGGTTAAGCGTGAAAACCAGTCCTGACTGGTTTTTATTCTACCGAGAAACAACCAATTTTAATGCTTCGCTGGACAAGATTGATCAACAATCACTGCATTTTTCAATGTAATGTTGTTCCCTGGACATCAGGAGATTATCACACACTTTTTCAATGTAACACGTAGCACTGAAGTCAACACTAAGGTCTCACGACTTACTTGGCCATGCTGGTCATCTGAACTGTACGTGTGACAGCGAGCATAGGGAAAGTTTGGGTGCTGCGTCAGCTTTTTGTACGTCACGCCCTGGACAGCTGGAGGGCGGCCAGCGCGATAGCAGAAGTAACGTACGAGAGGACCTGCAGTTCTGAGGAACATTGTGCAGCTCTAGGTGGACACATCCAGCGTTGATGTTTGATCGGGTTGTGGCCTTAAAACGTAAAATTATCATTCATCTTTCGCATTATAATGAAAAATCGAATAACAACTTAAGTTTCGGGATCCTTGCATGGTTGTTTGCTTAGGCTAGGCCATTACGCAGTTTTCAGGTCTGGAGGCTGAAGATTTGGCGAGGATTCAAATGACAGTGGCTGTACATAACATGAAAAACTTTAACGCGTTGCCTCCGATTGCCTGGCCGGTGTAAATCTTCACTTTGTACATATTATTACTAGAAGGTACTGTAAAATTTACAGAACCTAACCTAAGTGGCCCACATACGTACCACTTCGGAGTCAACGTGTTAAAATAGTTTAGGAATTGTTGATGCTGAAATTTTTTGAGTATTTTTGAAAGAGTGATGAGTATTGAGAAATGTTCAAATTTAATAAACAAAGGTACTGGAGCCATTTTGAAAACAAGGGATATTTAAAAGCAATTAGTCTGATGATTAATAATAGAAAATATATTACAGTTCCTTGAATGGAAGAATTAACTATTTATTGAATCTACTATTAGAAATTTTCGACTATACGCGCATAATTGTCTCGCAATATAATTGATAAAATTTGATTCTTTAAAATCTGATTAAAACATTTAAAACGTATTACGATAACAAAATGAAATCAATCAAGTCTGACTTTCTCTTCTGCTTTCAAACTTTTGAATCGACTTTAGGGAGCCCGTGTGAGTAATACCTTAAATATATGACACGAAATGACGCAAATGAACTTTGTGTGTTGAAAGTTTGCAGGAGCTTCATAGCTTGTGCCATCCTCAATTGAGGAAGTCATTTGATACACTTCATCGTAATGAGCGCGGGCGAGCCCTCCTGCTAGTGTTCTATATTTGGTTGTTGGTGTGTGTGTTGCCATGTATGGTGTGAGTTGTCATGTTTGGTGTGAGAGTTGTCATGTATGGTGTGCGAGTTGCCATGCATGGTGTGTGAGTTGCCATGCATGGTGTGCGAGTTGTCATGTATGGTGGGTGAGTTGTCATGCATGGTGTGCGAGTTGTCATGTATGGTGTGTGATGTCGACGTATAGATGACAACGTGGCTGGTGCTTTTTAGGTGCTGATTACGAGTATACATATATTCGTGTAGTCAGTAGGTACGTTACCGAAGTTATCCCATAGATATGTAGGTAAGTGCTTTAAAATGTGTCAATTGGTGTTTAATGTAGTATTTCTTGATGCGCTACTATGCTGTGTAGAATTACTTAGTGGAGTAGTAATTCAAACCAAATGCACACATTTCATGAAGAAATGTTCCAAAATTATATAGCTGTTCTTTATCAGCTGTTTGTTATTGAGTGGAATAAATAATAAATACGGTAATGAACGTATGAACATGTCTAGAATATCAGCAAGATGAGGCGTAGAACAAAAGCTATTGCTGCCTTGGATTAGGTAACTCAAGATTCTGGATTGCGTCTTCTCATTCAATTGCCGCCCTTCTGAGCCTCAACAAAGACCTGCCCGGAGGAGCAAGACCAGGAGCTGTCGACTAACATAACTGTGCTTTAATCCTACCAATGTTTTGGCAGCCGGTGTCCAATTAAGTTCACGAGTCCGAACTGATTTTTTTTATCAGAAGAGAGGGAAATGGTGTGCGTTGGCTGGTTGCATTAACTTGCTAGGAAGTGCAGTAGTGTGATGGTAGAAGAAATATTTTAAAATTACAATCAAAGTCTAGCAGAATTCTGTGAATGTTACAACAAAGCTTCGACATATATACTTTTTCTATAATTTTAAAAGTCCTAGATTAATACCTATATTTTTATTTGAATTGTAATCTGTTTGATGTATGTATAAAACTATACGTCATAAACATATTTCGCATAATGTTTTTAGGACTTCAATAAATATTCAACACTCCTGATTTTCTTTGCTGTTTTAGGTAAACTAACAGAACCATCACTAGCATTTGATGGCAGATAACCCACAATCACCTACAACAATAATAACTAGGGCAGTACTAGCAACAACAATAACAACTATTACAGTGCTAGCAACAGCATTTGCTGCGGTAAAGCAACAGTAACTTTAGTATCAACAGCTGTATCTTGTCCTGACTACGGATACCGTAAAAGTGAGTTACTACTATAACTCCAGCAGTAACTATTGCTATATCTGTAGTAAGAGCTAGAATGCTTCCAGAACATTGATTGCTGCTACTAGGCAGTAACATTGACTGCTGTTACTAAACACCCGCAACATTAATCATATTTGCAGAGTTAATTAGAGCTGTAACAATTGTAGTACTAGCCACAACAGCTACATCAACTGGAGTTGTGAGCACAACAGCTGCAGCACCTGTAACTGCGCATATCAAACACGCTCTTGATGCAAGTATTTCTGGATCATCATTCCCCTAATTGTAGAGATTCCTTTTCTCATTCCCGTGAGCGCTTTCTAGTAACTTGGAATGATTTCCATCTCGTCGAATCTCATCACGCTTCGACGGTTGCTTTTTCCAATTTGAATAACCATTTGTGTGGTGCGTATCAACAGTTTTTGCACTGTCGTAGAAAGAATGGAAGGTTGTTAAAATAAGCTCCAATAAAAACATCGCTCTGAACTGCATTTTAACAATCCTGTCCCCTCAGGAAAAAGGATCAAAGAAGTTCACGTAAATGAATAGATGTCACTGCGTTGCGTTCGAAGTTTTTGATTTTCTCGTCACCTGAATACAAAATTACCAGCATTGTGAAGCTCCAGTGGCTTATGATGTGTCCTAACTTTAGTTGAGAGTTCAATAAATAGTCAATATATAAACTCCAACGAAGCTCTAAATGCCTAATTTTCAGAGGTGCAAAAAGTGCAATTTTTAACAGTGCATAATGGCTATTTTTAATAATATAATAAATGATAAACATTCTCTTGAGGTAGATTTTTTGAAAGCAATGCTTGCTTACTGCATCTTCAGGACTGCCGTATCTCGAGGGGGGAAATAAGGCTCTTTAATTCCTCTGGAGCTGGGTGCAGTGATAGTGCTTGTTCTAGCTAGCATCTTACGAAGACTTGAGCCATAGCGGTGACATTGGCTACTTGAAACATACAAAACCTTTTGTGCGAGTCTGTTATGGGTTCAGGACTTAACTCTGGATCACTTCTTTACCTTAATTTTTTGTAACGTGAAATTTTGTATCGAATTAAGAAACAATGAAATTCGTGTCTGTTCGATTATGCAGATTCAGCAATTGTTAATTGTTAGTAGGTGTACTTATTGACTGGTGAGTGTATTTATTCACTAGAGTGAATTTTTCCCTATTTTCGTTCAGAAATTCACTGTACTTGCTTGCCCAAATTCTCTCATTTTCCAGATGATGCTTTGTTTTTCACGGACTTTCACACTTCAATCGGATTTTCCTTTTTTGTCATTCTCCTATTTTTTCAAGAACTCGTATTTTAATTAACTACTTTCAAGTTTTATTTAAGATGATGTTTTTGGGGTTGGAGTGATCATTCTCCGTTTATCTATCTTCCCAAATTCTAACCAACACAAATTTTAGCTACGCGATAGTTTGTATGTATTCGCAGGCTCGGTCTCTAGCCGTTAATTTGACCAGGTTTTTGCAAGCTTATGTCATTCACCATTTGTCAATTTTCTTAAAACCCAATCCCACAAGTCATCATTTAAACGCTTTCACTTTTAAAAAAATTGCCTTGTTCTTGGATTACAAAACTTAATTTTGAAGATAATTACGGAATTTGTTTTAGACATTGATGACCTTGCTGCGAGCGCGGGTAGAGATCAGGTTACGCCTTGGAGCTGACGCGAGACTTTCTCTCACACAAATGCGCTCCTTGAACGAGCAACTCTGAAAATTCATGGATTGTTGGATGCAAGGCTGGCTGGACGCTTGAACGGTCTCCTGCTCCGTCGCCCTCAATGTCACTCAGCGCTCATGACTAGGTCGTGTTCTGTGCGTCGCCTTCC